>QEPC01006207.1:116436-158228 GCA_003113815.1 Sphenodon punctatus
CGGAGGAGATGGTCCAGGAGGGGAACGGTGGCCCCACAGTCACAGAGGGGCAGAGGGAGGGCAGCCAGGACAAGCGGAGTGGTGCTCCAGGTCCAACAACACGGACCCCCCCCGGGGAAGCACCATGGCCCAGTCCGGGGGGGCCCAACCCCCAGGTCACACAAGCACCCAAGATGGGGGGGCCCGCAGCACGTGGCAGCGCTGGTTGATGAGGACAGGCAGCTGGACACGGGTGGGTCGGAGAGGCCACCCAGGCACTCGGAAGGGCAACTGGGGGGGCCTGGAGGGGGCCCTGGGACACAGCCAGGGGCAGCAGCACCCCCCAAAGCAGGCAGGTGCACACCATGGGAGGGACATCAGGGCGGGAGCTGCCAGCGTGGACCGGCCCCCCCCGGACCGGGGCGGGGGCCCACACTGGAACATGACACCGGGGGGCCCGGGAGGAGCACAGGGAGTCACAGGCTGCCGCTTGGGGCCGTAGCTGGCCCAGGGCCCAGGTGCCCCACCCGGTGAACCAGGTGGGGCCAATGGAGCAAGCCCCGGTGGTACCCCTGCACTGACATGTGGTGCGCGATCAGGTAGTACGCCTCGAAGGGATCAGGCATGGAGAGAGCCAGCTGGATGTCCACGCGGGCCCACACCCCCAACAGGGCCGACATCTCCACCGCGGAAGGCTCCGGCACACAGCAGGCAGCGGAAGGGGGCCAAGGAAGATGTCCCAGCTCCAGCAGCTGGTGGTAAACCGCCCCATGGGTGCGCTGGTACCCACGCACTCTGTGCACACAGGAAAAGTATGACATGGCCAAGGCAGGGCCACCCTCAGCAAGGCACTCCGTGAAGGCGCCCAGACCGCACACCACCAGCGCAGACACGGTCTCTGCCCCAGTCCAGGGCACATGGGAGCACCGCTGGTCCGGGATGAGCCCCTCCAGGAACCGAACAAGCCCCAGGGCCTCTGTATGCAGCCGGCAATCTCGAGCGCTTACCTCATAGCCGAACTAATGGAGACCTGAGCTTATGCTCTCATAGGCACCCGCATGGCTGCCCGGGGTGCCCAGGAGCAGCTGTACAGCTGGGGTATGCCACAGGTCACACAGAGACATGGTCTCGCGGAAGGTCCAGATATGGGGGGGCACAGGGGGGCACAGGAGCGGGAGCCCCGTGGATGGGCAGTCAGCCATGTTCCGGCACGACAGGGAGAATGACACAGAGCCCCGGCGGCAAAAACATCCTCCAGGGCCAGGAGGGGCACCGAGGGGTCCCGAGTACAGGGAATGCAGCCGTGAACTGCAACATTGTAGCACAACAGAGCAAGGCATGGGGTGCGGACCCGGCCCAGCTGCACAACACAACAGCGATCTCCCTGTCCGGCTAATCGCACCTTCAAGGCCATCCTGCAGCAAACAGTGGGGGTAGGGGGGCTGGGCTGGCGGTGGAGAGGGCTGATGGAATGCAGCTGGCCTGAGAGTGCACAGACCCACGCGCCCGTGCAGGAGCGAGGCCAGGTGCCCCACCTGCCGGGGCACCCAATTGCACGCACCCTTGCCCCGCCCCCCCAGGGAGGCCCATGGCCAGCCCTGCCTTCAGAGGCCCTGTATAACAGCTCTGCCCCCCTTTGGGCCCCACCACCATGGAGTGCGACAGGGCAGCGGCCTATTGGATGTTCCTCGTGCTCGCAGCCGAGTGGTTCCGCGACCACACTGAGCAGCTGCGCCTCCAGACCGCAGAGGTGCAACTGGACGCCCGGGTTTTGGTTGCCCTGGCCCATGCAGTCGCATGTGCCCTCCGGGACCACCATGAGCGCAGGAGAGCCCAAGCGTGGCTCAGGGTGCTGCAAGTCTCAGGGGCGGATTGGCAGGCTGTGAGCTGGCCCCGGCCCGCACAGCTCCGTTGTGCTGCCAGGCACCTGCTCTGGGCAAGGGAGACACTGCGCAGGGCAGCCCTGCTCGCTATGCCCATAACAAGATTCCTATGGGTCGCAGAGTGGGCACAGGCGTGGTGGGCGAGGGCGATGGCCCACTGGGAAGAGCCAGACTAGAGGACCCTCTTCAGAATGAGCAATAGCACCCTGCTCCGCCTATTGGAGCTCCTCACACCCTGGCTGGAGCAGCAGCACACCTCCATGCGGGACCCCATCCCCATGGTCCAGCGGGTGGCCATAGGGGCCTGGGCCCTCGCTACTCCTGACTCTTGCCGGTCGGTGTCCCAGTACTTGGGGTGGGGGTCAGCACTGTCACCTGCATCATGTGGGATGTGTGCGAGGCAGTGGAGGGCGTGCTCCTGGACAGAATGATCCAGCAACTGGACCAGGGGGCTGTGATGGTGGGGTTCAAGGCCGGAGGCTTCCCCAACTGCATGGGAGCCGTGGATGGCACCCACATCGAGATCCTCTGCCTGGCCGCCAGTGAGGCCCTGGAGTACGTGAACCGGCATGGTTACTACTCCCTGCACCTGCAGGGGGTGGTGGATCACCTGGGCTTGTTCATTGACATCTACATGGGCAACTCCATCCGCAGTCACGATGCCAGGATCATGACCACCTCCCCCTTCTATGCCCGGATGTTCTGGGGGGACTTTGCTGACATGGGCATGAGGTGGATCAAGGGGGTCCCGATGCCCCCCTGTATCCTGGGACCCCACCTACCCCCTCACCCGCTGGTTGATGAAGGTGTACCCTGTACCAAGGACCCCAGTGGAGGTGCTATACAATACCCACCTGTGTTCCAGCTGGACCGTGGTGGAGCATGCCGTCGGAGCCCTCAAGCAGTGCTGGAGGAGTGTAGCTTGGTGCCTGGATTACACCGTCTCGACCTCGGCCCTGGTGATCGGTGCCTGCTGCATGCTGCACAATGTCTGCAAGACCGAGGGGGCGGCCCTGGAGTACCCTGAGCCCCACCGGCCCCCCGGTCCCGTGCCCCTCTATGTGAACGCAGAGAACCCCAGGGAGTACTGGTATGCCAAACGGATCCGGAATGCCCTGGCAAGCCATATCGCCCGAGGGGCCCAGGTATGAGGGATGCCCCACCGCCAGGGGCCCCACCTGCTGATCCGTGGCCATGCCCCTGCATGCTGGTGCCCCACCTGGGTCCCCCACAAATTGGAGCGTGAGCCGGGCTACTGACTGCTGCCTTTATTTCCCCCATGTGCACACAATCACCTGGTCCCACACCCGTGCGTTGCCCTGTCCCCTACAGTGCCCCGCATCATGCTGCCCTCCCCCCTTCCCCCCATCCCCCCTCAGTTCCTTGGGCATCCCTGTGGCCGCCCTCTGGGGCCCACGGAGCTCTGAGAGCTCTCCTCCCCCCCGAGCTGCCTCCTGGTCTGGCAGGGGGGCGGGCAGTGGTGGGGAGAGGGTGGCCAGGGCCCTGGGTGGCCCCTGGGGGGGCTGCACCCTCCAGAGAGCCGGGGGCACCGGGAGGCAGATGTGCGGCCCCTGGGGGGCTGGGGGCGGCTGGGGCGCCTGGGCGGGGGGGGGCATGCCACTGAGGGTCCCGGCACTGGGACCTGGGCAGGCAGGGTGCCCAGGGGTGCACCTGCCATGATATAGGCACACATGGTGCCAGCGTGCAGGAGCAGGGAGGCCCCAATGTCGTGGGACCTTTCCATCTTGAGGGCGTGCTCCCGCACCATGGCTTGAATGTCCTGCCTCAGGCCCCTGAGCAGCTCCTCCTGCCTGCTGTGGTCCCTGTGCTCCTGGCCCCGCTCTAGGTGCACCTCGGCCTGGAGCCTCTGGTCCCTCGCCTCGGCCCGCTCCAGGGACCACTCAATGGCAGCCTCCATGTGGGCCATGGCCTCGATCATCCTCTCCCCCTGTTCCGCAGCATTCTGCATGATCTCCTGTGCCTGTTCCTCCCTCCACCTGTGAACCCATGCCCGGTACTCCCGCATGCGTTGCGCTGGGGCCATGGGCCCTGGGGACGCCGGCTGGTGGGGTTGCCCTGTGGGAGTGAGAGGGTGAGTGCAAACCTGCCCCTGTCCCCTGCCCATTATGGGGCAGGGGCCCCTTGGGACCCCGGGCATCCCTCCCTGTCCCTCCCCACCCCCTGACCCTGGCCCCCCCATCCCCTGCGCCCACCCGGGGACCCCCTCCCTGCACCCCGGGGTGCCCTCCGTCCCGCCCCGGCTGCCTCACCTGAATCCTGCACCTGCTGGCTGGGCTCTTCGGCAGCTAGCAGCTCCATCTCCTCGGGCTGTTCCCGGGGTATTCCGTGTCCTGCAAGGGAGGGAGGGAGTGTGGGTGTTGGGGTGGGCGTTTGGGGGACCTGGGATGGGCCCCCTCCCGCCATGGTGGTGGAGAGCTGGGGCGTGGGCTGGCGTGGCCCCTGCTCCCTCCACACACACCCCTGGCCCATGCCCCCCATGTCATGCTCCTCCCCTCTCCGGGTCGGGTGCTTACCCTCGATGTCGGTCTCGGATCCCTCGGAGGCCGACCCCTCGATGTGGGAGTGCTCCCCCAGGGACCACTGGCTGAGGGTGGTGATGGTGCCGGCCTCGGACTCCGGTGGGCCGGCGCGGGGTTGGGTGCTCTCGGGGCTGCTGCTGGAGGGGGCCCTGCCGGTTCTGGAGGCTGCTGGGTGCTCCTCCTGCGGGTCCGGGGCCCCGGAGCTCATGTCTACCGGGCGGGGGGTGAGGGGTGGGGGTACCTCAGCCCTTTCCCTGCCCTGGACCACTGCGCTGTCCACGAGCCGTGGGGTGACTATGGACCCCTTCATATGTAGGATGTGGTCCAGGGCATCGTAGAAGGGGGCGGTCTGGGCCCCGTGTCCAGAGTGCCTATTGTTGTCCAAGATGGCCTTGTACCCCCTCTTGAGTTCCTTGGCCTTGGGGCAGCACTGTGCCGCTGTGCGCTGATGCCCCTCTGCCTCCATGTCCCGCACTATGTCCTGGTAGACATGTTCATTGTGCTGGTTGAGAGCAAGCTCCAGCTGGTACTCCAGGGTCCCCCATATGCGGATGAAGTTCCTGGTCTCCTGGAGGCGGTAGGCCTTCCTCCAGCGTCCCCACGGCCAGTCATCCTCCTCATCCTCATCCTCCTCTGCCGGCACTGCCTCCGCCCGTGCAGGGCCGGTGTCCTCCGGGGGCTCATCCGCCCGGGCTGTTTTCCGTGTCTGTGGGGACATTTGGAGGGGCATGTTGGGTTAGGTGCAGGCTGGGCCCCCTCGCGGGGCTCACCTGCCCCCGCCTCCCTCCCGGTCATCCAGGCATGCCCCTTGCCCCCCCGGGGTGCCCCCGTGCCCCCTGTTCCCCTCCCCTACATTGCCATTACCCGTTTCCTGGGCGGGTCATCCTCCTCCTCATCCACTGGCTCCACCTCNCTGCTGCTGGGGGTGTTGTTCCCGGGCCGGCTGCAGGGTCAGCACGACCCCTGTGTCCCCCTCCTCCTCTGCCTGTGCTCCCTCCACCTCCACCGCTGCCCCTGCCACCTCCTCCGGCCCCATTCTGGCTGCTGTCCCCGGGGCATCGCATGGTGCCTGCTGCTGGGGGTGTTGTTCCTGGGCCGGCTGCAGGGTCAGCACGACCCCTGTGTCCCCCTCCTCCTCTGCCTGTGCTCCCTCCACCTCCACCGCTGCCCCTGCCACCTCCTCCTCCTCCTCCACCGTCGCTCTGTCGGCCACCGCTCTCTTCCGCCTCTCTCCTCGCTCCATCCCGCCACGCGTGCCTGCGGCTGATTTCCCTTTAAATCTCCCTCCGGTGTCTGTGTTGTTGCTGGTTGCCCGGCAGCGACGCTGCATGCATTGTCCATGGCTGGGGCTCGTTTCCTTTCCTCCCGGGCGGGGATTGGCATCCAGACGTTACTTTTCATTGGTTCCCAGTGGGGATCTCTTTGACCATGCTTCCCGGGATATTCCCCCCGCTATCCCGGGAACCGTGGTTGAAATTGACCCCATGTGGGTATTGACCGAGGTGAACATCTGGTGCGCGCCGAACAGATGTTCCGGGCACTTTGGCCCCACCGCGGGATTGAGCGTGGTTCACTGTGGTTGAGCGTGATCTCGTAACGTCTGAAAATACCCATGGTGGAGGATGAGGTGGTGGGTGTAGAATAGGAGCAGGCCTGGCTGGCCGCATGTTCTTCATTATCCCTGCCCCCAGACTGTGTGGCCAGTGACCCAGAAGGTCCGGGCTGGACCGTGTCCACTGCAGCTTCCTTGGGAGCAGGCCAGTTGTCGTGATATTTTTTACCCACAGTCTCACTGGGGATTCACTGTGTTTCCCAACTCCTCTGGTGACATCCTTTTTCAGGCCACAGCTCCAGAACATCCCAGCCATGGGTGTCCACTCATTAGACCCTAAGTATGGTCTGGAGAAATGGGGAAGATTCTGACACAACCTGTGGACCACACATGTTGATATTGCTTTCCTCTATATTCCCACCCCCAGAGGAGTTGCCCTGGGTGCATTTCCACAACTAGTCTCATTCCCAGAATTCAAAATGAAATGCCTCAAGTAAGTTTCTTTTTCACTTTGGTATATTAACCTCTTTTTTCTATTGCACTGGGCACCCACACAGAGTTACAACATAGCAATCGCCTCATTATTTCCACTACTCAAAGTTTGAAAGTGTCCTTGGCCGGCCAAACAACAAGAATATTGTACTTTCCTCAGGGCAAGGATCTGTCTGTTAACACAACTCTTCCGCACCAGGAACATTGCTAGTGCTATATAAATAATAGTTAACAGTAATTTATAAAGTTTAAAGGCACTGTCGGGAAGGAAAAGAAAAAACACTCACTACCACAATCATTCACTCAGAGTAGCCAGGAAAAACTGAATTCATTCTTGGTCCTGTAATATTATGGCAACCAGTTGGCATCCTAGTGCTGGTCCAAGAGGGTGGGAACATGCTTGCTCCAACTGCTAACCCTCACCCAAGACCCATGATCCCTAAAGGGAGGCATCTGCTTGTAAAAGGTTCAGAAGGTCCTTCTTGTGAGAGTCCCTTTTGTGCCAGAATTTACCATGGGGCAATGGCCCCCACTCCTGTGCCCTTCTTTCTTTCATCTCTTGCAAGAGAGCAGCAACAAATTCCCCTTCCCCTGCCAAGAAAATTATTCCTTTCCCAGCTTGACCCTAATATGGCTAGCAATGCAGTGTCATCACTTAAAAAAAAAAACTCAGTAAAAACTATAGTGTTTGTTCAAATAGGATATAATTAATAGGCCCTTTTTACACAGGCCTCTCCCACCCATGAACATGAAGAAAGCTGAGTGTTTGAGTGGAAGACGCCCATGTGTAGGACACAGCATGGGCATGGGCAGTGAGTGGGGGTGGGTGCATGCTCTCATGTAACACGCATTTCACTCCCCGCACTCATCCACACACACGGAGCAACTGGGGAAAAAGAAGGTTTCTCTGTGCATGGGAATGAGAGGGTGGTGAGTGGGGATGTATGAACGCCCTACCCACACACCACACACGCACCAGCACGCCAATGCGCACACACACACACTCCGGTGGCCTGGTTTAAAAACATCCATAGACTGCCAAGGGGTCTTTGAAGTACATAGTCCTAAGCCATTCTTTTCCCAGTCCAGTTCAGGCCCTCACTAAGCTGTGATTTTTGTATTTGGTGGATTTATATTGTTCTGTCTACAATAAGAGAGCTATAGTCAAGAAGTGCGACATTTCAGACAATATAATTAATCCTGATGACCTATCAGCTGGATTTAAACATACACAGAGTAGGTAAAATTGTATGTTTCATAGCCTTTTGGTCTTATCCTGCTGGGCTTCAGAATCAAGAAGATATTTCTCAGGAAAGATCGCTGTGCAGAATATTATCAGCACCATGACACAGTAATGGCTCAAGACTGCTCAAACAAAATAGAGCACCAAAAATGCTAACCAATGTGTAATAATGATAATGTTAAAAGGCAATGAGAAGTAAAGGGACCAAAATTAAATGAATGGAAAAAAATCTTTAAAACAAACAAACAAAAAACCCACAGTAAGTTAATACAAATAGCCCTTCCCCACAAAGAAAAGCAACTACGAAGGTAATAAATATCAGTGAGCTTCATCCCAAAGGATGTTACTGATCTGCAGAGCAATTCAGAGGTGAGAGCCCTCCCTTCAAAGGTCCTGTATGCTGAACTGGAAGGAGCAATATCATATTGATTTTTGTTCTTGTTGCGGGTCAGAGATGAAGATAGCACTGTGGATTGACTGCATTTCCTTGTTTTATCCTTCGACTGTCTTTCTTTGGCTACAGTGAATTGAAATGATATATATATATATCATTTATATATATATATATAAAATGTTTCCTTTCATCATTTTCTATTGTTTTCTTAGTGAATCCTTTGGACACAACAGAAAATATGGCTTTCTCCTACAGCTGAAATAAGTACCCACAAAAACCTGTCAAATTTACTAATCAGTATCCAATTAGTACCTGTTGGATCACCCGATATCTCAAGTTTCTGAGTTCTGGAATAATGACTTTGGGTACTGATATACTGAGTTTCCATCTTGATTTCCCAACTTTTCACCCCACCTTTTGCTATTTTCCCAAACTGATTTACTGAAAGGTAATTGACAAATCAGTACCAATAATTACTGATATTTTATTTTATTTTATTTTATTTTATTTTATTGGGTAGCCCATTGTGTGTTTGACATTGTGCCCAAAATTGCAGGTATTACCCAAGAGTAATAAATCAAGTATCCATTTCTGGCTGTGCCCTTCCTGCGTGAGGGCAGCCTGGCGCTTACTCTGCAGGGCATGCACAGCCTAGGAGAACCTAGCCATAGCCAGCAGCCGGGGGGCATCTGTTGGCTAGAGGGGAAGGGAAGCCAAACAGGGTTTCTCCAGCCACCAGTCTGGAAGGCAGCAATATGACCGTAATATCACTAAACCAGTCCCGGAGGAGCAGTAGGAGCCATGTGTGGAAGCAGAGAGCCAGTTGGTCATGCCCGATGGTTGGCCAGAGCTCAGGACTGGGGGTCGGAGGAATCACCGAGACGAGCGAGGAGGAAGCCGCCCGTGCTATGCGGAAAACATTGTAGGTGTGTACTTGGAGAGAGGGAAGCATCCTACACCATTCAAGAGGAAAGTGTGGCTCACTCGGGGAGACGCTGGGGCAGTAGCGGGTGAGATGCTCATCTATCGCCTCATAGGAAACCAGTGATATGGAAGGGACAAGGAGGGAGAGCCGAGCTGTGGGCTGGGTTTTCCGATGTTGAGTTGCTCATAGGGTAGTCCCCTGTGGTTCCTTGATTTTCGGGGGAATGGAGAGTCTGGCCACCTGTGCGGAATGCACATGACTAAGTGCATAAGGAGATATCACGTTGTTTGGCTGATAGGGAGCTGAACCTCCCCAGCAGGACTTAATCAGCATTCAGCATTCAGCCCATGTAGGCATGGCCTTAGGTGCGGGCCGAGCTCCGGGGTGTTTGCCAAGACAAAAGTGTTTTTGTTGGTGTTGCCTGCTGAGGATTATGGCTATGGCAGTGAAGGCACCTCCTAGGAAGCCGCGAGACCCAAGAACCCTCTTGCCATCAGGTACGGCTCAAAATACTCCACAAACATTGAAAAATTACTTCTTAAGATCAAAGTCTCCTGTTTCTGTGGAGGGGGATAAGACAGTGCTGCTAGATACTTTTCCCCTTTGTAATGACCTTATATGTCGCCAGTGATGGGGGAGGTGTTGGGCTCTTCACGCTCTGACTCAGATTTGCTAGATCTTTCATTGCTATATGAGGTAGACCAGTCCATTATGGGCAGTGACTGTGATACAGTGCTTCCGGCCTCCTCTTATGGCAGTTTGCTGGACAAACAATGTCATCTGAAGAGAGACATGCAAACCTCACTGCTTGAGAAATTGGAGGCTATTGCCTCTCTCCTCCAGGGACAACAGAAACTTTTGACTACTATAACTAATTTGCTTTCTAATTGTACATGGATCAACTCTGGATTGCAGGGTCCTGCGCCTGTTCCCCCGCCTTCTTTTTTGGAACAAGTCCAACCCAAGGAGGAGGGGAAGGAGGAGGATATTGGCTTGGCACCCCACACACAGTGCAGGGATCCTGTGAAATTTATTACTTGTAAATTAGCTCCTGTAACAGGTGCAGTGTCATTTAGAATTTGACCTTTACCGTCCAGTGTTTTTCCTGCCTGGAATTCTAAACAGGCAATAGTGCACCACCTGGGATGCATTTTGGGTAGGGTGCCTCCTGGTGCTGTGCACTCATTTCACTTGTGTCCCTCTTAACATCAGCTGCAATGGTTAATAGAATATTTTCGAATGCCTTTGCTGCTGAAATTTTGGCCCAGGACTATTTGTTTTCTACATGGGGTGTTTATGTGGGTGAAGTGCTAAAAGATTTAAATATCATTCCATTGGTCCCAAGTAGGTCTAAACCCAATTATCCTTCATGCTCCAAGGAACCGCCTTACACTCAGGAGGGTAATCTCTTATTGGGAAAACTTCAAGGTGAGGGGATTCAGCAGATGGCAATTCATTCAACCCCCCTAGCTATTGTCGATGCATGAAAGACTTTTTAAGTTGATGGGGGGGTCTGGGTAATGGAATAGATTCCTTTAGAGACCTTGACCTCCCCATCCATGGTAGATGATACCCCATTGTTGAGAAACAAGTCTCCTGGGGCAAGGCAAAATGTACAGGATGGAGGGATTTTGGAGGCTGGGAGGAAATCGCTGGCTAGTCTTAATTTGTCTTCTACTGGTTCCCAGATTCTTCCAACTACATCTGGGTCACAGTTGGGAAAGTCTAGTGTGCTAGAGTCCCAGCTTTCCACTAAGCCTTACTCCGGTGAAGTATCAGTGTTGGTCCCCTGATGGTGGCAGTATCACGACACAGAGTACCTCAAAATTTGCTCCTGGAATGTGGCTGGTTGGACATGTTTGTTATCTATACCAGATGCTAGAGTCTATTTAGATCAATTTCACATTCTACTTCTCCAAGAGACATGGGTTAAGCATTGTCTGTTTCTTAATCAATATACTATCTATGTAGTTCTGGTGGCTTCTACAACAGCTAAGGGTCATCCAAGTTGGGGGGGGGGTGCTTGTTTGATAAAACAATCTCTGGGTGCAGTCATTGAGGAAGTTTTTTATAGACCTCCTAGTTTCCTGGCAGTTATATTAAGTGTTAGGGGAATCCAATTTGTTTTGGTTACAGTATACATCCCCCCAGATAATGCCAAATCATATCAGCAAAAGCTTTGGCCACTGGTAAGTACAGCAATGGAGGAAATTGTTACCTCATATCCAAGGGCCAAGGTTATACTAGCAGGTGACTTTAATGCTAGAATGAGTGCCAATGATGAGGCCTTGGATCCTTATGTAATAACAAATAGGGAAATAACCCCTTTAATTAGCGTCATTCTAAAGATGCCCACATTAACAACTCTGGCATTTTGATGTCCAAGATGCTTGAGGAATTTACCTTGCTTATATTTAATGGAACTGGCTTTGGGGATAGAGAAGGTGAATTTACTTATCTGGGCCCAAGGGGGGCGAGTGTGACAGATTACGTGGCTATTTCCATGGAATCTGCCTCCCTGGTTAGGAATTTTAAGGTTGATACTTTCCAGGCTAGTGACCATCTCTCCCTCAATTTAACTTTGATCATTTCCCATCAAGGGTGGAATCATAAGGCTTAGGAGGAGTCTCGTTCTTATATTCCTCTTGCCTCTCAGTTAAGAAAGAGACATGCTCCGATAAAGTCGGGTGATACTCTTTCCTCTATTGTAGAGACCTTTATGTTAGATACTGGGGTAAATCGAATAAGAACACATATTATGAGCACTACTGTGCAAGAGGGGGTTATAAAATATTACTCCCAAATAATAGAGAAACTTTATCAGGAGATGGAACTACATTCCCCTAGGTCCTCTAGAATGGATGTTCAAACCAGTAGGCCTTGGTTTGATTCAGATTGTAGGGCAGCAAGGAAGGTTGTGGTTACCTTATATAAGGATTAGAGATGAGGAAATTCCCAATTTGTACCCCCAGAATACTTCCAACCCAAGAGGACCTACAAACTGTTAGTTAAAAAGAAAGAGAACCATTACTGGGAGGAGTATTGGAATAATTTAATCAAGGCCGCGGAATCCAAAGATTCAAGAAGATTTGGGTTTCTGGTTAGTATAAGGGAAAAGGGGGGCCTAGGACTCCCAGCTGTTAAGATCCCAGATCATCTATAGGTTCATCATTTTCAGATCCTATATGCTGGAGGGTCCGGAGGATTAGAAAGGCCACTATTAGGGAATAATTTATCTTTATTTCCTAAATGAATCCCGGCTGAGTTGATTAAAACCTTTAAAAACGGTAAGACTGCAGGCCCAGATAGGATCCCTATTGAAGTCTTTAAACAGGCCCTGAATTGGTGGGTGCTTTTGTTAGCCACTCTTTTTACAACTATTAATAATTTAGGAACCATCCCAGTAAATTGGGTCGGGCAGTGGTTGTACTACCCAAAAGGAGATATATCGTTGCCAGTCAACTATAGGCCCATTAGCCTATTGTGTGTGGTTAGCAAAATATACGGGAAATGGCTATTTAAAAGGTTAACTTCTTGGATAGATAATTTTTTAATACTTCACCCTGAACAGGCAGAATTCCAGAGGGGTACCTTGGAACAGTGCCTAGTGCTTAATCATCTTATGGATAAATACCTGGAGAAAAATGGGAGGTTTTATATAGCATTCCTAGACTTAAGATCGGCTTTTGATCTGGTGAATAGGGATATACTGTGGACCAAGTTGGAGAATATGCAGATGGACCCCAGATTACTGCATATATTGCAATGTTTACATGCCAACTCCTCACTTGAAGTGAAAACAGACTGCCAGGGTCACCTGTCAGAACTGATAATCATCTCCTCTGGGGTTAGGCAGGGGTACGTGCTTGTCCCCACACTTTTTAATCTGTTTATAAATTACATTATTCCCCTGCTTGCCTGGCCTTCTCCCCCCCCCCCCTAAAGTTGAGGACTGTTTGGTTGGGAGTTTGTTGTTTGCAGATGACATAGCTATTATGTCTCAGACCAAAGTGGGTATGAATAGACAATTGTCTTGTTTTTCTGATTTTTGTGCTCTAAATAAACTTGCAATAAACCATGACAAATCCAAAATAATGGTGGTTACCAAATCAAGGAAGCAACAAACTTGGATTACAGGTTAAGGAGTTCAGGTACCTGGGCCTGTTGTTCCAGGTATCGGGTGCCTGGGAAAAGTACTATGTAAGAGCTTTAACTACTGCTAAAGGCTCAGTTCACGCCATATTAAAGCTTTTTGGTAATTCTGGGAAATTTTCCCTGGTACCAGCAATTAAGGTCCTAAATGCAAATACTAGAGCCCAGCTCCTTTATGGGGCGGAGTTGTGGATTCCATTGTTAACACATGGGCTTAGTAAACTGGATGGCATTCAGGCTCGAGCATATCAGAGATTGTTAAGGACCCCACGGGGCACGTCATATGCTGCCATTAGGAATGAGGTTGGTCAGCAGAGTTGGTCGACTATAGCATGGGGCCAAGTTTGGAAATTTTGGGCCAAACTTGTGAGCCACAGCAGGAGGGCCTACTTAAGTTTTGGAAGAAGGATGCCTATCTTAGCAGGTGGCAAAGGGCAGTACAAGGTCAGATGTATAAACTGGTATTTGGTCCTGATTATTGGGAAGGTAAAAACCCTACATTGATCAAGAGAAAGATCATGACTAGACACAGGGATATTGACCAACAGGAAGAATACTCAAAGATACGAGCTTCCCCCCATATACGTGATTATCTCTCATGGATAACAGCAAGCCCTCATATGACCCATTATTTGATCTCTAACTTATCCCCAAGGGGGAAACAGCTCTTTTCATGTGCTCGGTTTAACTCCCTTCCAACAAAGGCTTTGGAGGGTCAATTTACCTCTGTAAAATTCACTGATCATTTGTGCCCTTTTGATAATCAACAGGTGGAGACGACAGAGCACCAAATGTCATCGAATGTCACCTGTATGACTCTTTACGTCAGGAACATTTAGCTGCCTTTTGTACTAGGTACAATGATAGGACTTATCACAACCTGTCCTTATGGCCCTGGCAGATGTCGATTCCAATTTAACTCGGATTATTGCACAATATCTGGTAGCTGTGATTAAGCTTCGCCAATCTTTTATTCAATTAATTTCAGGTGTGGATGGAATATAGTGGCCGTGACACAATTTAGGTTTGATTATTTACTGGCTGGTTATTTTACCTTTGTCATTTTAGTGATTATAAGAATGAGTTTGGTACTTGTATCCCAATTTTTTTTTTTAATGTTTATAGGTACCCACTGCTTTGGGTAATTTGATTTGTATTGTATTGTATTGTATTGTGTTATATTGTAATGGCCTAGTGCTGTAATAAACATAAACAAACAAGTATCCATTTCATCTCTACTCTCTATTGACTTTGGCATGAGCCCTGTGATTTTGCTGCCCTGGAAAAACATTGGGAAGCAGATTGTGACAGACTGTCCCAGCCAACCTATTCTCCTCCATCCTGTTCTGTGAGGTTTTGTCTTACACTAGTTCTTTTGTCTTTTGCTAGAACAGGGTACCCTTCTATGCTAGGCACAGGTTGTTAAAACCAGTGCTCCACCCTTTCTATGCCTTTTTCTACCCATGTACATGGAGGTAGGATGACCTAACACAGGGGTTGGGAACATTTCCCCTTCCACAGGTCACTTTGAAAATTAGGACAAGCTTTTCTGACTGCATAGATGTTGAAGGGGTGTAAAATGAGGATGCTCTGGATGCAGGTGGAAGAAGAAGATCAAAATCATGGATCTATGCCATGGATCTGTGCTCTATTCTTGAGTGCATCCCTTCACCATAGAGCTGAAATGAGTACCCACAAAAACAGGTATACCCATTGGAATTGTAGTACTCAACCCAACCCAGTAACATTCAGTACTAATCGGTACCCAATTAGTACCCAATGGGCAACCCGAATTACCCGATTACCATTTTCCATCCTGATTCTTTGACTTCGGGCACCAAATTTCTGCCACCCAGTCCTGTTTTCTGACTTCTGTACATATTAGTAAAACAGTAACTCAGTAACAGTAATGCCCAGTGTTTGGGGTGATCAGCTAGGTACCCGAGTACTGATTGGACACTGAACAAATGACATAAAAAGATGGGTGTTGAATGAATGCACTACCCATTTTGGCTCTCTCTCTTCCTATGCGCTCACTCTTCCTGTGCATGCAGGTAGTGAGAGAAATCTGGATGTATAAGCCAGATCCAGGAAATGGAAAAGGACAAAATAAAAAACAGTCACAGCCCAGATTTGGCACATGGAAAAGAAGTTCCCCATCACTGATCTCGCAACTCTTTAGTGGCTACTCTCCTCCCATTCTACTACTCATTCTGGGTGCCTTTAGACATAACGCTGTTCAGTTTTCTGTAACACAGTGTCCTTCCATTACAGTGTTTAGACATACCGTCAACACAGTGTTCACCCCAAACACTGATTAAACTGTCACCTGGCAGTTGTTCACTTCCAATGTTTGGAGTGAACACTGTGTTGACGGTATGTCTAAACACTGTAACGGTAGGACACAGTGTTGCAGAACACTGAACAGCTTTATGTCTAAAGACACCCTATATGGCTTCCTGCTGTATCAAATCCATTGTGTAGGCCAATGAGGTCCATAAAACATTAATGTGTGAGCAACATGTGACCAGACAGGAATGTGTCTCACTCTACTTGACCAAGGTAGTAATGGTGCTCCTCTATAGGAAAATGCCATAAATATGAAGAAAAATAAAGAAGTTGGGTATGATTGTTCAACTTCTGATGTCCGTTATTTTTATACAGTATCTAGCACATTGTGGTTACTTCTGTGAGGTCAATGAATCTTCTAGGGATGGGCGAACGCGGTTCGGAAGTTTGGAGTTCAGAACGAACTCAACCAGTTCGGTCAACCGATATGAACTTCTGAACTGAACTAGATTTTCGAACCAAACTGAATTTCCAAACTCGGTTCTATTTGCCAATCCCTATAAGATAATATTCCATTTACTTCAATGGGGTTTGAATTTCCGAACTCCGTTCGGAAGTTTGGAGTTCGGACCGAACTTGAATAGTTCGGTTGACCGAACCAAACTTCCGAACTGAACTTGATTTTCGAACCGAACTGAATTTCCAAACTCGGTTCTGTTCACCCATCCCTAGGATCTTCTGGAAAGTACTTGGATTCAAAACGGTAGCTTTAATAATTATTCAACAGCAAAAACAACAATAACAATAACAACACAAAATAAAACATACACGCACAAAAACAACTTTAAATTGCTGAATGGAGGGGGGGAGTCATTATATTTATAGTACTGCTTGTGAATAAGTGGTTCAGGATTGTTTCTAAAATCCCATCTCTCATTTTATTTTTAGAGCATTGGTCCCGATTGAGCACAAGACTGAAAACACCTTAACGGTAAGTGCATTTGCTCCTGAATTGAAGCCTACATTCAGAAAGACAAGCAAGGAAGAGATTTTTAAAGAAATTACTCATTTAGTTTATCAGGTAGAAATAACTAGCTCTCCAGACAGCTTGTTAAAATTGAGCAGAATTCCAGTGTTATGTAAGTTTGTTGCACTGTACACCTTTCCAACCTTTTTGTAGTACAGTAGCAACAGTGTGCAAGCCAGCACTATATTGCAAAGCAGTAATGACTAAATTGTGATGGATAATATCAATTTGTGAACAGCACTGCTACCCCAATGTCCCATAGCAACAACAGGCTTCCTGTAAAGGATTTCCCACTTGTGTGGCGATTATAGCAATAATGATGAAATTGTTTTGAAAGTCTTTCTAAAAGATTGGTCTTCCAGATGAGACCAGCATCTGAAAGAAAGAAAATCTACTATCAAATTAAAGCATTGCCAAAGTTGATTTCATTTAAGATTCTCCCCCAAATGTGCCAATCAATTCAGATAAAGGTAATCAAAGAACATTCTGGCAATTTCTCACCCCAAGCAATTGATTCATTACCTCTGTTGCATCAGAGCAAATTGCAGCAATTTGTTCATTGGCATTCACTATTTTAGATATATTTATAAATATAGGTATAACCTATGATAGGTATTACAAATATTCCTACAAGCAGTACAGTGCTGCAATGTACCTGAGCATCAGGCTTTCTGTGAAGGGTTGATGTATACATTCTAAAATATGATCAATGACTTCATCAGTATGAAATCTTTTTTTTCTGTGTTCTAGTGTTTCTTTTGTCTGTGTATCACAAAATTCACGTCTTCCAGCATTTATGATTCTTCTTAATTTGCAGTCAAGAGGGAGAATGCAGTTGCCATGTTAGTCCCAAATGTAAGAGACAGAAACAGTGAAGTTCAGATGATAGTGTCTGCCTCGTTCTTCATGTGTGTACTACAGCAACCCTTGAACACCTCAACACAAGGGACTGCGCCATGACTGTCAGTCGTGGCAGTTTAAGGGATGCTGGTCACAGTGTGGAAGTGGGACCAGCTAGTTGCAAGGTTGTGTGTCTCTCCTTCCCAGGCTCCAGACATGATGAAGGTTTGTTCCGTGACTTGACCCAGTCAGAAGGTGTCTGTGGTGGCTTCCTGACCCAAGTCTGGCCGGGTTGCTGTGGTACAGTCACATTCATATTCACCCATAGTCTCATCAACATTAGATGGTCCAATAAAAGGTATCCGCTCATCTCTATCCCTAATATACATCAATCGTATTTTCCATTTGTTTTATAAGGTCATTTTTGATGACCAAGAATAAAATGGAAGCAAGTTGTGATTTTACACTGTGATCCCCCCTGCCTTGGATTCCTTCTGCGTGCCCTTCCCAGATAAGCTTTCTGAGGATGCAAGAATATGGTGTTTGTGCTGAAAGCCTAAGATACAGCTTTGTGATAGACAAAAATTAAACGTATGTTCTCTGCAGTGATGAACTAGATGGAATTTCAAAGGGTGAAAACCGATGTGGCAGCAGTGAAGCAGCCACCACTCCTCGGGTTCGTGGGGAGTACTGTTCACATGAGCACTCCTCCCCCCATAACCCAGGTGTGGGGTCCGATGTCACAGGTCCATCCACACCCAGGTCAGCTTGAGGAGCTCTGCACATGGGACAGGACTCCCAGGCCAATACTGATTAGCAGGATTGGCTCCCTGGGAAGAGCTGCTGCTGAAGAACTTACTGGAGTTTGTTGGGCCCCCATCAGATGTTTGGTATGCTCATTTGACCTCCCAAACAGCTGATGGGGGCAGGAGCACCCCCTCATCAATGGTTTGGTGGGATCGGTGTGAACACCAAACTGATGGAGGGCCTGGAAGAGCATGCTAACCTGATCCTGCTGAACAGCAGATGGGGGGGGCTAAAGGAGCTCAAGGTCCCCTGATCAGCTGTTCAGCAGGGCCAGGGTGAGTGCTGGGGCTCAATGGTCCAACTTCTCCTTGGGGTGGGACTTAGCAGGCAGTGCCAGGAACAAAACAGATGGGAGGGAGACCATTAGCCCAGGTGGCTGGACCTTAGCCCAGACTGTGTATCTGACCTCCATCACGCTAAGTACGATGCTAAGGCAGGCTAAAGCAGGCTACTGTCATGTCTATTTTCACCCAAGGAGATTACTTCAGTGGGGCTACTGGCATGTAAGTGGTTTCAGGATAGCAGCTAATGGGCCAATTCTCATTAGGGATGGGCGAACGCGGTTTGGAAGTTCCGAGTTCCGACCGAACTCGGTCTGTTCGGTCGACCGAACCGAAATGAATTTCTGAATTCCGTTCTGTTCGCCCATACCTAGTGGCAGCACACACCCAAAAAATCTGGTTTTGAATGGCCGAACTTGGTTCGGAAGTTCGGAATTCGACTGAACTTGGTCTGTTCGGTAGACCAAACCAAACTTTCGAACCGAACTCAAATTTTAATTTCTGAACTTGAATTTCAAACCAAACCAAACCGAACCGAATTTCCGAACTCCGTTCTGTTCGCTCATCCCTAATTCTCATTCATTCTGATGCACAAGGAGGTTCTACACACATAAATCACGTACCACCAAAGTGCCACACTCGATTTAAGTGGGCGCTAACCAAGAAACAGATTAAAAACAACCTGTTTAAAAGTTAATGTGTCAGTCTTGAAGATATTCTTATCAAGGAATCTGACTACACAGCTGAGTGGGGGGTGGAATGCTGTACTCAAATTGACATTGCATCAACGACTTAAAAATTCCAATCATATGAAATTTTGATCAAACTGACAGGATTTAATAAGCTTGCAAGAATGGCCAGTGACCATTTTGTACATGCAGAAATCGCTGGATTGGAATTCTGATTGAAAATTCTTTGTTCCATAGGGGACAATTATATTCAGAATGATAGATGTCTCTTTGGCCCCCTCTTCCTCATTCCTCTGTATTCTATTCAGTCACATTGAGAAAAAACTTGGGGCACTGGTATTTTCAGTAGCTGGGAGGCCCCCAGCTTTGGGGCTTAATACAATTGTAAGCCCATTCCATCTCTAATCAGGCTTGATTTGATTTCTTACAGCTCTAATGCTAAGGAAAAGAAAATACACTCACCAGTCTAACAAACTTAAAAAATAATAATTATTATTATTATACCACACAAATACAAAGCTTCCACAAAGGTCATTCACTATCTCATCCTGGCATTTTATATATCTAGAAATAGTGCTAAGCCAGTCTGTGGTAACTGAACCTTCATTTATAGAAATTTACATTGGTCTCCATGTACTTAAGAAGTTATTGAGTTGTTGTGCCAGAATTTACTTACTGAAACCAACTGAAGTTCTTGACTTGAATCAGAATTTTCAAAAGAGATGAAGGTCAACTATGGAACTGCCCAGCTCTAATTTCAAGTAAACACACAAGTCCTTTTGCATGGACACCACCAAGAAACCACACAAGCTCAAAGCTGGGTAAAATGCAGCTTTACTGAAATACCTGCAGACGGCCCCCTACCCTGGCTCACCAGTCATCACCTTTTGGTAGGGCTGAAATGGCAAGTTACTGCGGTAGTTGTTTCTGACAGAAAGAGCTCTACCTCAATGAGCGGCACAGTGCAATAGAGACATTCATTCCGCTACTTTCATTCCGCTACTTCCGCCAGCACTTTCTGACGTGCAAAGTAGCGGAACAATGTATCTTCTGACACTTTCTGAGATTATTCCAACACTTTCTGAGATTATTCTGACACTTTCCAATAATTCTGATAATTCCAATGTCACAAAGTAAAGGGTGTGGAATTAGCGAAATGACAGCAGAAAAGCTGCAGAAAGTTGCAGGCAATTCTGTAATGGCAGAATGAAATAGCGTTGAAGAAAAAGGAGTTGCCACTTCAGCCACATTTGGCACTTCTGATAGTGCCTCTCACAGATGCTTAGCTGTAGCAGTGTAACAGTCCCTTGGGACATCTCTTATGCAAAATATCAACAAGCGGAACCACCAACACCACTTCATTCTTCCTATGCAGGCAGTTGACCCCTGCTCTGCCCAGAACACCACTGGTCAGGTCAGAATGCTCCTAACTCAAATCAGGTCATGAAGGGCGTGGAGCAGGGAGCACTCACTAGCCTTTGCCTGCTCCTGGCCTGATTAGTAATCTACTCATTATTGTGCATTATTGTGCATTTTATATTGTCTTTCTAATAAATTTTCCTGTGCAGCCATGGTTCCCTGCCTTATATCTGTCTTACAGTTGTGACAAAGTAGCAGGGATGTGCGAATGCGCTCGGATGTTCGGAGTTTGGACCGAACTTGGTCTGTTCAGATTACTGAACTGAACATCTGCACCGAACTTGGAAACAACCGAACAGTTCGATCATGTTCGGGTGAGTTCAGATGAGTTCGGGAGTGGGAAAAACGTAACTGGAAGTGGGAGGCAGATGAGGAGCAGACTTCCTGGCACCAGGGATGAAGACCACGGGTGGTCTCAGGGCCAAATGATACCGATACCGAAAAAAATCTTTGAATTTGGTATCGATATCAGTACCTATACCGCTATTTCGAATGTTCGGCCATGTTCGGCTGACCCGAACTCCTTCAAACCGAACAACTGAATCTGAACTTGGTTTTTGAACTGAATGACCAAAAGGCCGAACATCTGAACTGCATTCTGTTCCCACATCCCTACAAAAGTAGCATGTTGCATCACGGCATCATACCCAACCTGCATGCCCAAGTGGGTTATTATACAACCTGTTTTGGAGAAGGCAAAAACAATACCCCTTAACTGAAAATACAGAAGCATGTAAAATTCTATCTCAAAAGAGAATGAAAGGGAAGAGAAAAACAACAGAGGAGGGTAGGAGGGAAGGGGTTTGGGTTTGGTGCACAAGAAAAGTAAGGGGAAGAGATGGGTTCAGTGGAGGAAAGGGGAAAGGGATCTTTTTGTTGTTTGCAGCCTTCTATACTGCCATGCTCCTACCTACTTTCTCCTCTATTCACAAGGAGATCAGTTGCAGGCCTGTATAGCAACAAGACACTCCCCATCCAAACTAGCATCCCTAGTACCAACACTGTATCTCTGGCATCCAAATGTCTGTTCAAGAAAACAGGCCTTTGTAAAGAAGTTTGGATAGTTTCAGGGCTGCATTGCCACCAAACCACGCCCATCAAAATGTAAACAATGAATTTCTTTTTCTCAACAAAAACCCCAGGCAAGATGCTCAGAATCACACAGTCACAAGCAGAGAGACCAGACACTATTTTCCAGCAGGGAACAGCAGTGAAACAGTGAAGGGACAATTTTAAAAAAAGAGTAGCCACAACCAGTAGACCCACAAATTTACAAAATGGCCTCTCTACTCATGCTTGGGAGGGGAGATGGAAATCAGCAATGCATCATGCAAACACAGAGCAAGCAAAGCAAACCATCTTAAGACAACAATGTTATGTGCAGTCCTTAGCACACCATAAAAACAGCAGCAGGGATTTCCACTTCTTAGGGATGTGCAAACACCAGGGAGTTTGGTGTTTGGCCCATTTGGGGTTCGGGACCTCTTCAACCCAAATGGGTTTGGGGGGCCAAATCAGTTTGGGCAGGGGGGCCCTGGTTTCCCCTCCCTCCTCCAGGCTGCATGGGTGGAAGGGGTGCCAGGGAGCACACACAGCCCACACCTTGCCCAGCCTCATCATTTGTTTAACCCCCACACCCCAGATATTTCCCTATCTGGTGGTGCTGGATCTCTGGCCCCAGGTCAGGATGTGCCGGGTCAGGCGGTGGCAGATCCAGCAGCGGGTCCAGGGGCGGAAGCACTCTGGAGCACTTCAGGCCGCAACTAGGCCTTCCAGGTCAAACCGGAAGGTCTAGTAGCAGTCTGAAGTTCTCCAGAGTGCTGCCAGACCCGCTGCTGCTGCTGCTGCCACTGGACCCATAGCCAGAGCCCCAGCATCACCAGGTAGGTCGGGCTCGGGGTCCAGCAACTGCTGTGGCAGCGGTGGCAGATCCAGCAGGTCTGGCAGCGGAGGCGCTCTGGAGCACTTCAGGCCACTACTAAACCTTCTGGTTTGACACAGAAGGCCTAGTAGTGACCTGAAGTGCTCCAGAGTGCCACCACCTCCAAAACCGCAGTCGGACCCACCGCCGGCGAACTCGGTGATGGAGTTCTGGCACCACCAGGTTAGGCGATCCCTGGGATGGTATTTAAAAAAAATTATGAGGATAGGCAGGGTGAGGGGAGGAGATGATCCCTGGCACCCCTTCCACACACACAGCCTGGAGGGGGGGAGGGGAAATCGGGTTCCAACCTGCCCCCACTCGAACCAGTTCTGAATCCGAACTTTATTTGGCCAGTTCGGGCGGGGGGTGGTTTGGATTTGGGGTGTTCGCAAATGGTCCAAACACCCTGAGTTTGGGCCAAACCTCGAACTTCTGAACTATGTTCGCACATCCCTACCACTTGTTGCCCAAAACATGCTACACAGCTCTGTTGCAATGTAAGACGTAGTTTTTGCTGCTACCAAACAGGGAGCATTCATGCAAGGACTAGCCATTAGTGGAAAAGTCTGCCATAAAATCCCACCAAACTGCAAAGGACGGTACCATTTTAAAATGCAAGGAACATTTCAGCAAAGATTAGAAACCCTTCCATCCAAGCCCCTAGGTCCTCTACCTGTAAAACAGAAAGCAGACCATTTATGTCAAAAACAGCCAAGAAAGAGACCAATTTTAATCAAACGTAGCCATGGCCAGTGGGGGCACCAGAAAATGGCCACAGCCTCTGCACATGCTTGAGGGGTTTGGTAGAGGAGTGGGGGAAACTAGCCATGCACATGCAAACATGAACACAGAACAAGCAAAAGCAAACCAGATCTTAAACCAACTGAACCATATTATGTGAAGTCTTAGCACACCACAAAAGCAGCAGCAAGAAATTCCAGATCTTAAACCAACTGAACCATATTATGTGAAGTCTTAGCACACCACAAAAGCAGCAGTGAGGAATTCCATTTTCCCCCCAAAACATGCTTCACTGTTACAGCTTTGTTGAAGTCCCATTTCCCCAGAAGTTCCCTTAACCCCAGCCCCATTTTCATCAGTCTCCCATAAGCCCCATTATCTCCCCCGAAGCAGCCCCCTGAATCCCCATTCTCTCCCCCCAAGCAGCTCCCAGAAGCCCCATTCTCTCCCTCTCCCCCCAAGCAGCCCCCCAGACCCCCTTTCCACCAGTGTTTCCCAGAAAAATAACTAGAAATAAGTAACTCACCAATTGGGATGTGTCTGATGCAGGTCCAGCAGCAGTGTGGGGTAATAAAGCCACTAACAAGTCAAGCCAACCAGCACTCTTTCTCAACCAAAATGGCACATATCACCAGCATGCCAAAAGAGGAAAGCTCTCTTTTAACCCCACCCTAGGGTGTTGGGATACAAGCAGGCAGTCTGAGACCTCAACAGCAGCAGCTGTGCATGGGCACACACTGCCTGGGTGTTTGAGTCTCCAGTCCAGACAGAGTCTTCCACAGCAACCCATAGGGCTCTGTGGAACACTGCCCCACTGGTGGGAAAAACAAAGTGCTTTTCCCCATTCAGGCAGCATGGGCTCTAAGCCCAGTTGTCAAAGGGTGAAAACAGATATGACGCTAACCACACTTTAACCACCCTTGGTGATCATTTATGCATGTTGCAGGGCTGCATAGGGCACCAATATAGCCCTGCAACATGCATAAATAAGCACCAAGGGTGGTTAAAGGGTGGTTAGCATCATGTCTGTTTTCATCCAAAATCTGATTGACCTTTTGGCCAGAGAATAAAATATATTAAAATAGATGTCTTCTCCTGTCAAGTGCCAACATANCATCATGTCTGTTTTCATCCAAAATCACTTTTGTGAAGTTTTTTCCCTTAAGGGACTCCTTAGAGCAGGCTCAGCAGGAGGCACTGACCCCCCACTCCCTCAGCTCCTGCCTACACATGTGTCCAGGGAGGCACAACAACAACACTGAGCACTCAGCTGATTGCTGAACTGGAGGACTTGAAGCAAGTCTGGAATGGGTTGCTGGCTCCCCCACCCCCCTTGGTTCCTTTGGGACTCAGGTGAGGTTTTTTTTCTTTTTGTTTTCTTTATTTATTTTTAAAAGCATGAAGGGTGTGTGGTGGGAGATCAGGCCAGGAGGGGCAATGCCCCTGGTTCCCTGAAATATGCACCACCCCTGACCTGGAACCAGATCCTAGTGTTGAGTGGATGACATTACCAAACTGGATACCACTGCCCAGGGTGGGGTGAAGGCATGGAATCACTCCATCTGGTGATCTGGAGCTCACCGATACCAGACTTCTTTGCTGTTTATTGTAGGTTCATCACCTGCACATGTGCATACACATGCACCCACACCCACACTGCACCCTCTTACATATACAGAGACTACACACACAGGTTGTACCCCTTTCCTGCTCTTTCTTAGTTCCCAACCAACTGTAGCAGCTTCCTGATATTTCCCCATTTTAAAAGATCCCCAAACTTTGGCTTTTTTCAAAAAGGCTGCAGTGGGTGGGGGGATAGGTGGACCACCGAGGTTGGTTGACACCCGCCTCCACCCATGGAGCAACCAGCATTGGATCCCATTGCTCTGTGCATAGGTGATGGGTGGAGATGGATGTAGTGCTGGAACTGCTGTAGATGGGTGGGGGCATCTTGCATGAAAAGAGCCTTGGAGAGACAAAACATAAAACTCCTAACCCAAACTGGCCTCCCCTACACCCTGCCATCCATAACTAAAATTAAGTTCATACTTCAAAAGCACCAATCACCAGGCATCCCCTTTGGGCAAATTTTCAGAAGAATTCAGAAACTGGGTAAATGGAAGCTGAGCCCTTTTCAAAACCCAGCCCAAGTTGTCCAATGCTGAGCTTCTTGAAGAATCTGGCCCTTCAAGAAGTAAATAAATAGGGATGGGCGAATGCAGTTCGGAAGTTCTGAGTTCGACCCGAACTCAGCCTGTTCGGATGACCGAACTCGAACACGAACCCAAACGCAAACATACCGAACAAACCAAACACCGAATGGCGGAATGGCTGAACAGTTCGGTCAGTTCGGATCATGTTCAGGTGAGTTTGGGTGGCAAAAAAAGGTTCACTGGAAGGTCAAACATGACAGGGAGGTGTCAGTCACTGAGGACCAGACTTCCAGGCACAAGGGGTGGAGAGGCTTGCAAGAAACGAAACTAATTATCTGCCTCCCCCCTTCCCAACACCTTCTGAGCTAGTCACTGTTCCTGAACAGCAGGCATTGAGTAGAACTTTTAGATTGCTTTGTTTCATTTCACTTTTGTAATGAAATGAAACTTAAACCATAAACTGAAACCTTGTGATATGCACTGTACAGACTCATTGAGTATGTAATGTATGTATTTCACTACAGACTCCTCTTCTGTTTGTGATTCCCCCATCCCATATATATGGGATGTATATATATCCATATAGCCATGTAGCCATATATCCATATAGATAGATAGATAGATAGATAGATAGATAGATAGATAGATATGGGATGAGGGATAGATCGATAGATCGATAGATCGATAGATAGTAGACAGTTGTAGGAGTTAGCTTAGTGACAGAGATAGCGTTAGTGATTTAGTTTTAGTGTTTGTAGGAGTATGTCTGTGTACTTATTAAATAATCTGTTTAGTTCATAGCATTTAGAATAGTTAATAGCAGTTAGATTTAGTGTATATAGATAGATATAATATTAGATTAAAAAAAACATATAAAAACAAAAAAAACAAATAAAAAACAAAAGAAAACCATATAAAACCCAATAAAAAAACAAAAAACCATATAAAAAACAAAAAACCACCCATAACAACATTTCCCGAATGGCTGAACGGCTGAACCAAACAGCCAAACAGCCTAACCGAACGGCTGAACAGAACGGCCGAACAGAACAGCCGAACCCGAACTCATCGAACTAGCCGAACTGCCTAACCGAACCGACGAACCGAACGCAGCTAAATAGAACGAACGAACCGAACGGACGAACCGAACGCAGCCTAACTGAACGGCCGAACCCGAACCGCGATCTGTTCACCCATCCCTATAAATAAAGGATCATTGAACACTGACCTCTCTCCAGAACAACGTAAAGGTTTTACTGACTTTCAGAATACCTCAATATACACTCATTAAACCATTACTGACACATAGTAGATTTCATTTTCAGTGATCTGCTTAGTGTATTTACATTTTGATAATTACAACAACTGATAAAACACTTGTTCAAAAACCAACTAAACTAATTCCTCATCAAGTAATAATAAATATAGCAATTATAACAAAGCAATGGGGATAAAGTAGTTCAGATTATGTCTTACAAGGTATCATCTGAATTACTTTGTCTCCATCCTCTTGCATTTGCAACCAACATGGCACCCACACTCTTTCTACACTATAACAAAGTATTTATTTAATATGGATTTAAGTGCCCAAAGAATGTCAGGATCCAGTTTCCTAATATTTTATTTACTGAGAAAACACTGTTCAGATAGAGTTTTTACAGATGATGTTCTACATGTGGCAGCAAACATGAATTAGTAAATATTACTATTTCCCATCTACATATTTTCATGGGCACCTGTCTACATACTAATAAGAACACTGATTTGTCCCTTTGTGAAATGAGTTCTACAAGAGTAATACTTAGCTGAATTTCTATAGGACCAAATACTGTCACCATTCCCAGTACACCATTGGATATTTTTTTAGATGGATTTGCTGCCCGGTGCTGGCCACACCAGCCTGCTTCAGCCACAGGTGTCCCACCAGTGAAGCACAACAGGCTGTGCCTGCTCTGAGGCAGCCCCACCAGTGGTGCTCCAGAACATTCCAGAGCACTGCTGGCAGGGTGGACTGGCTAAATCCAAGACACTAACCCGAAATGGAGTAGCTGTCGGTCTGATGTGCAGATCCATGTGGATACTCCGCTTTCAGCCAGCTGTTGCCCCCTGGCAAAACCATAGAGTTGCGGGCACCAGTCTAGAGCATCGGTCAATCACCCGCACCTTTACGGTGTATGTGCGTGTGGGGCACTGCACGCAGGAACTATGGGCCAGGAAACCCGTCTAATCCATCTGAACCTGACCCAGGTGCAGCGTGGAGAGGGTGGATGTGTTGGTGCACCCCTAGAGCAGAAGTAACACCTACTTAGGGCTGGCCTTGCTGCAGGTCAGTGACCCCACTGTTTTATCTACTTTGGGGGGTACATAGTACCCCCTGATTTCACTAGGGCAGGGTGAGTGGCCCCAACTCTCTCCCAGCAGGGCTCCAAACATGACTGCCTCTAGGGCCCCTGAGGCCATGAAGAAAGGGGTGGGATCACCAGAGTTCCCACATTTTATCTTCACCCCGGGTCCTGCAAATTCTAATACTGATTCAGGCTGCAATCCAACACCCCCATGCAATGTGCATCTATGCCAGGCTCAGTTTACTACACACGAGTGGCACATGTGTGCATGTGCCACTCGTGGGTAGCAAGCCATTTGGCGTAACGGCGCACCCCTGCTCATACAACCCGCTCTGAGCCCACACACCCTACAGCCTGAGGAATGGAGCAGGAACTGTGCCTGCTCCATCCCCTGGGCTGTGGGGTGTGTGGTGGACTCGGGGGAAAGGTGTTGTCATATCGGCAGGGGTGCGCCATTGCACCGAGCAGTTTGCTGCATGCACGGGGCACATACGCATATACGCCCGCCACCTGGCTGGATATTGTGCTGGTTGGCAGCATACACCACCACTTGAATTGCACCCTCAGTCTAATAAGAATGCCTGTGGCTAACCAGCACTAGCCCCATTGACAGGCATTGGTACTCCTGAGCCAGTGTAGTATAGTGGATACAGTGATAGACTTGGACCTGGGAAGCCAGGGTTTGAAACCCACCCTCCCCATAAACTCACCGGGTGGCCTTGGGCAAGTTTCAGCCTCTGATCCCCATTTGTAAAATGGGAATGTGTGTGTGTCTGTCCCTGTGTTCCCCTTACTGTTGTCCATTTTAGATTGTAAGTTCACTGGGCAGGGATATGTCTCTGAAAATTTGTGACTGTAAAGTGCTGCATACACCTAGCAGTGCTATAGAAATGGTAATTAATACTAGTACTGGGGGGAAAGGTGAAGTCCCTTTCTTGAGGTGCGCTTACTCCTGGAGATGAGGCAGCTTTGCGCTAGCCCCAAGTAGTGCTGAATCAAGCAAGTGGAACAAATGCTAAGCTCTGCTTCTGTCTGAAACAGACAATTTGCCTATGTTCATGCAATGAGGAAACATACCAGCTTTCTTTTACTATTTTTGCTAGTTTGGTAATTGCCATTTTTCAGTATTTTTTGTAATTCTTTCTAGGCTGCCAAACACAACATAAATTTCCTTACATGCTGCTTATGTTTCCTTGTGTACAATCACAAGTTCACTACATAACTTTCAACATTTCCCTTATTGGTCCTTGTTTTGGTTCCTTTTAAGCCATGTTTTGATTGGTGTATTTCAAGGGCTAGCCTTTGTTTTCTTCATTCTGATGCCAAAAACTGTCCTAAAATGCTGGAAACTGATGAAAATACTGAAAACTAACTGGCAGAAAATACTGAAAATTACTGAAAATACCCCAAATTACCAAAATAAATGGCAGACAGTCACAGACATTGATCTTGACAAGAGCAGAAGCAAGGATTCTGTGAATAGTGAGGAAATACTGACAAACAGTTGCAAGCGCTCCTGAAAGGTAGGCATTTTTTTCATCAATATGGAAATGGAAACAGTTGTTCTCACCTCAGCTCTAGCCCCAAGGAGTTTTACTAGAGTACAGCTGCCACTGCTGCTACTTCAACTATCTGTTGAACTTATTGCAGCTATTTCCACTTGGGCTCTGCATCAGGGAAAGGTATTTTCTCACTATGGGCAGCCACTTTCTCTTCCCCCATATTAAATTGTACTCATTGGTCCACTCCTGCTGCTAGCTGGCCAATGAGGAGAGGAACCCTTAAATCTGAAGTGCAAGCACTGGACATTCTGGAGGGAGAAAATTTGGGGCTGATGAGTGTATGACTGGAGCCAAGCATAGTGGAACGGAGATACTGGGAGCTGGTTAGCGATTGGGCAGGGAAAGACTGATTTTTTTCCCCTGCTCCCAGACAGAGCTGGCATACAGGAAGTTGCTTAATGTGAGGAGTGGGATAAAACCTCCAGTTCCATCCATCTCACTACCCACCTCAGCTCACTGTTGGGCCTCCATGGGGAAATGAGACTTGGTTGCTTCCCAGATGGGACGCATTAGCTCTTTAGGGATTCCCTTTCTTATGAGGGCAAGGAAACTAGTTTGAATGCCTGTTCCCACTCTGTGTTACACATTTACATGAGGGGTGTGTGTTTGTGTGTGTGTGAGAGAGAGAGAGAGAGAGAGAGAGAGAGAACTTCAGTTGCCCCATTCTTAGAAGAGTGAAATAATGCATGCTCAATTTTGTATAAAGTCTTGGAAAGTAGGGATGAAATTACACTATAAAGGGAAAAGCAATATCATTCATGAATATTAATTAAAAAGAAAACAAAACCCCATGAATAAAGAGCCTATGTCATGGTTTCTATTCAGAGACGTCTGTACTGAAGCCTATGGCAGTATAATACTGAACTGAATCCCACCACACACGTTCTTTTGATGTGCTACAAAGTGAAGTGGAAGAATCCTAAGAGAACAGAAAAATCCCTAGGGAACAGGTTTCCATGGATATGAGACAACAAGTGGCCCATTTGGAGGAAGACCCTTGTCTAGTTCAAACAACTCTCAGTCTATTTGTCTTTTTGAGGAGAACCTGAGGAGTTTTTACCTCCAATAAAAGTTCTGACTGAAAAAGGACAGAAATAAATAGAATAAAGATTTCCATGATTCATCCCTTTAATTATTTATTTGTTAATCTTTATATTATCGTTAATCGTTATATTATTAAGCTTTGTGTATAACAGTAACTATAAAAAAGGAGACAAGAATAAATGTCCATAAAAACCAGAGTACTACAGCTGAATGGTACAATGGATGTAGCCACACAAGCTGGGCAGGACGAATATGCCACGTGCCCTGGGGCAGGCAATTGAAGGTGCTACACTTTGGGACCAGCACAGTGATCAGGACACATGGTTGCTTCCCATCCCCCATTCCCCATGGATAAACTGAGTTGGCCACTATCAGATGTCCCGCCACACCCCAGGTGAGTCGAGGTGCAAGCCACACACACACACACACACGGGTGACCAGCCTCATTCCGTCCACCCTCTGCCCACCCTGGCCACTATCCTGCACCCAGCGATGACATAGCTGCATGGGAATGCTGTCAGCACCCGCCATTCAAAGCCCTGCAGCAGACCTTGCTGCAGGGAAGACAGGGACTGGGCCCATGAATGGGTGCTTGGCACCATGAATTGGGAAACCTTACCCCACTGTGGATAAGGTTACTACATGTTGTGTTCCCCGCCTTTTCAGAGGACACAGAGCAGAGCACCCAGCTGCCTGCCCCACGCTAGGGTGGGGTAAATATCTGGCGGTCGTCCAGCATACAAGCCACTGCATTGTGTGACAACAGTACCCAAATTAGGATAAAGCTGTCCAAATTGCGGTACTGTCTCGTGTGGCTGTACCCACTGTGTTTTACCAGACGTAACACTAACCACTTGCCAGTGCTAAACACACATGTTATACATGATTGTAAAAAACAAAGATCCCACTATGTATTGCCACAGTCTGGGTGCACCCAGACAAGTCATGTTGGGGAGGCTATTACGCTTTATGTAGCCTTACCTCTCCCAGGGCAAACGAACCACACAATGCAGTGGCTCATGTGCTTAGGGCCTACGAGATGACCCCCACACACACACTAGGGCAGGATGAGCAGCTAGCTGTTCTATGATGTACCATGGGCAGAATTACCCCCAACTGGGATAAAGCTGGCCAGGGCAGGGCAACTTGTGTGACAGATTTGAGTACCTTTTACTTAAAAGAGACTGAACATAGAACTGCATGGTTTCAGGAGTTTCTGACTTTTCCCAGTAGGGTTATCACCAGCTTATTCATTTCTTGAGCTTGGGGTTGTTGGTTTTTTTAATACTTGAGTTTTGAAGGAGCAGGAAAGAGTGGGAAAACTAATATTGTGAATATTTTTGGGTTGGTTGTTTTTCTGACTGGGAGAGGAAAGTTTAACGCCTCTTGCCCTCATTATTTATCTTCATATTTTATGTTTCATTAGGCACTGAACAATGCTCCCTACCTTGCCCTGTTTGTCAGGCTTTTATACAGTTGTCACCATGGTTTTCTTCCTGTGTATGATTGAACCATACCTCCTCAGTCTCAGATCAATGATCAAGATCTTAGATACCTACCACTGCCAAACTATTCTGGTGAATCCTATCATTAAGGCCAATCCAAAATGCTGTGGATCGCTTGTGTAGTTGCATGCAGAGCCGCACAAAAGTTACACAGATTCTTATTATGGGCACATTGTGCCCCATGGAAACGCGTGCATGTGAGCACATATGCAGGATCTGCAGTGTTTGGGATCGGGCTCACCGTGGACAAAAAAGTGCATCAATAATGAAGAGCTAGATCCTGTTTTTAGCAAGTTCAGAAGATATGCAAAAGCACAACATCGGGTGTTTTCAGATGTTACGGGGCCACTTGGCCCCGTACCGAAAACAACCCATTCATCCCCCGCCGGGGTCACCCCATCACGCCATATCAGCCATGCAGGAGGGATCCCGGTGGTGAATCTGGGAGGGGGCAGGGCCGCACGGCGCAATGTGCGGCCGCACGGCCCCGCCCCCTCCACGCACCCCGCCGCCCGCCCTCCGGGGAGACGGGCAGGCGGCGGGGCCAATGCGGCCGCCGCGTCGGGCCGTGGCAACCGGCCAGACGTTACTTTTTTTTGGTCCCCACTGTGGATCTTTTTGACCACGCTTCCCGGGACATTCCCCCGGCTAGCCCGGGAAGCATGGTTCAAATTGACCTCATGTGGGGATTGAGCGTGGCGAACATCTGGCGGCCACCAAACAGACGTTTGGGACACAGTGACCACATGTGGGTATTCACTGTGGTTCACTGTGATCTCGTAACGTCTGAAAATACCCATCCTTGGCAGAGTAGCGGGCACTTTGAACTCCATATTAAATGCTACTTCTTTAAAGGGTGCAGCTCTGTTAATGGGCATGAAGAGTTGAGGGAGCCCCAACTACATGGGGCCTATGTAAACTTGAAAGAACAACATATACATAACATAAAGATCCAGTGCCAGCCCCTGAAGGGTTCAATTATATCTAACTGAACATCGAAAATTAATTTTGGCAACATTTTCCTTTTCTAATAGAGGTATGCAGAAGGCAATCCTACCATTTTTTGGCTTTGTTTTTATTTTCATTTACAAAAACCCCCTCTTTTCAGGGATTTTCATAAACAACCCTGCTGTTTGGGGGAGTTTTCTGGGTGTGTGTGGTGTTGTTGTTTTTTGTTTGAATTGAAAATTCATTTTTATTATAATATCACTGCACATGTGAAAAATGGCCACCAGGCTATTCTGTGCATTCACAGCCCATTTCCAAAACGGCCCCAGTGGCCAGTTTGCATATGCACATGATTTTTTTAAAAAAATATTTATTTTTAATTGAAAAAGAATGAAAGCAAACAACATTTGTTTGCATATTCATCCATTTTCATTACATTAGTTTTCCCTGTTTGTTTTCATAACTAATAGAAAACTCCATTTGTTTTCATAACTAAGTATAGATGCACACCTCTATTTTCTTATAGGTGGTGATGGACAGTGTGTGTCTGTCAAACATATTTATGTTAAGAGTGAGGCCTAGAACACTGTTTTGTATGAGCCAAACGTTTGTGGGTCTGGCACTGCTGGGCCCAATGTAGCCCTTATACTTCGGTGGGTTTATTTATATTTCTTTTGGGGTAATATTATAAAAACAAAATAAACACAATTATATCATGGAAAAGCAACCTATCTTAGGGAGGGAAATAAGGTAAGGATGTAAGTGAACTTTTAAAAAATTAAACATGATGCGTCAAGCAACACACACCAGGATTGTAATTATCACAGTGACTAATTCAGGCATTCACTTCAGTAAGATTTTTAAATGAAATATTTTTTATCTAATATATTACTTCTCTAGTCAGCTTCTAGTGTCTGTCTCACAGACTTTATGCATATTCAGCATACTGATTGCCTACTCAGGATCGTTTATGTTAGATCGCAAATAACTAATTAGCTGTCTTTCATTCCACAGAAAGACCACATAAATGACTTCGTTCCTTCAGTCATACTGAGATTATTGAGTAAATGTTTCAATTAATGATAATCAAGGGAAAGGCATCCATGCCACATCTCAGGGTTGCACTGTTTTGAGAGGGTCTTCACAATTTCACCATGATTACAGCGCAGCCCATAAAAGGAAGGGACTGGTGTTTTAATAAGAAATTGCATTCAAATATGATTAAAAATTAATCCAATTTCTAATTGGAACTGTCATGAAATTAATGGTTAATTCTTTAGGGTAACATATTAAAAAGGTTACTGCTTTTAGTTTTTAATGAATTCAGTTTAATTATTATGAGAAGGACATGGACTCAAATCATTTAAATCATGTACATTTTTCATCTTCTGGGTCTGAACATAATTTTTTTCCAACTTCTTCTGTTCTTTGGTGACTGATATTGATAGAACAATCAGAATTTGCCTTTGCAGAACTCTTTGGAGTTGTTTTTCCAAATCAGGAACTGCTCAGTCAAAAAACTGATGACCTCTTTACTTCCCTCTTTAGTTCTTTTGTTTGTTGGACTGAAAATGCAACATTTAGATGCAGTTTTCTCCAGATACTTAGATCTTTGATTTTCATTTCTCTGGCTTTCATTCCATTGAAGAATGGATGGATGCATTTGGAAATTTCTTGAAATGACCCCCCCCCCGAAAACCGCATTTTAGATCATATTTATTATGTGGTTTCAATTTCACATAGAGCTCATAACCTGAACAGAAGTATACAGAAGTCACCTTTGTGCCATTGCCATTGGGCACAATCCTCAATTTCCAAGTACGCATGAGGGTTGCATGGCAATTCAGTACATTAGACATAAACACAAATCCTCATTCTCATGATTATCCATTACCCACCTTCACTTCCACCCATAGTTTCACTCCCCCAGAACTATCCTAGCTTCTCCTAGGGATGTGAGAACAGGACAGAGTTTGGATATTTGGATGGTATGACTAAAAACTTAGTTCGGGCTCGTGGGTTTGGTCCCGTGAAGTTTGGACCCCCTGAATGTTTGATGCCACTACAGAGGCTTGGGGTGCTCCAGTGACCCCCAGGGGGTGCCCGTGGTGGCATGGCAGACCATCAGAGACCCAGCAGCAGCAGAGACTGGGAAGGCTTGGCACTTGGCACCCTGGGTTGCCAGGACAGGCAGGCTTGGCACTTGGCCCCTGGGAGTGCCCGTGGCACCAGGGCTGCCTATCTGAGACCCAGTGGCAGTGGCAGCAGCAGAAGGAGTAGCAGAACAGGCAGGCTTGGAGCTTAGCCCCTGGGGGTGCCTGTAGTACCAGGGCTGGCCATCTGAGACCCAGAATCAGCAGAGACCAGGAAGGCTTGGTGCTTGGCACCCCGGGTTGCCTGGGCAGGCAGGCTTGGCACTTGGCCCCTGGGAGTGCCCGTGGAACCAGGGCTGCCTGTCTGAGACCCAGTGGCAGTGGCATCAGCAGCAGCAGCAGCAACAGCAGCAGCAGAAGAGGCCTGGAAGGCTTGGGGCTTGGTGCTGGCACCCATAGTTGGTTGGGCATTGCAGGCTGGAAGGAATCGTTGGGTCTCAGAATCTTAGACATTCCCCGACGGGAATTGGGCAGGCCCCTGGGGGCCAAGCGCCAAGCCTAAGTTCTTCTGAAGAAGGGGAAGCATTTAAGAGTCCTCTTCTTTACCCTGAAAAGAGACTGGATATGCAACAGCAATTGGAACTGGGTACCCCAAGCCTAGTTCCCATACAGGTTCTTTCTCCTGTGAGCTCCCAGAATGGTAGCTTCTGGTTTAGAACTGGGAAAGCTGAAATGCAAAGAGGTCAAGGGAATTCCAAACCAGGAATTAGAAATGGGGTCTCTTGACTCCTATTCTCGCCTACAAATGAGCAATTCTGCTGCCCACCCAAAGGCTGCTGAAAGAAGATGTTCTGATGGGCTGCCCATCTCTGGCTGCAGGCCATAACAGCACGCACAAACCCTCTTTGGGAATCAGCAGGAATTCCTGTAGCCCTGTCACTCCTGCTGTGATGGTGACTAGAACAGGAGAACCCAGAATAGAGTGAGTAGACCTGGAGGCCTGCCAGTCTGCAATGTCTGGCCAAGTAGGGGTGCCAGACACCAAGCCTTGGCCAGGTCTCTATCGCTGCTCCACTGATGCCTGGCAGCCTGCAATGCCCAACCAAGTAGTGCCAGCCAGTGCTCAAAGTGGGGTTGACTGTGTTGTCATGGCCTTCAGGAAGTGAGACAGCAGCACCAGCACCAGCAGCAGCAGAGGCTGGGAAGGCTTGGTGCTTGGTGGCTGGCACCCATAGGGGGCAGGCATTGCAGACTGGCAGGCCTCCAGTTTTCCTCGCTTTATGCTGGGTTCTCCATTTCTAGTCACTATCAAGGCAGGTGGTGGATGGCTGGTCATGTGAATCAAGGTGGTGGCTGGCTGATGACATGAATCACCACCGGACAAGGCTACTTGACCAATTTGCAGAAGAGTTGGTATATCTGGTGAGTAGGATGCCATCCTGCAATGCCCGGTCCCGTATGGGTGCCAGCCACCACCAAGCCCACACCAGGTCTCTGCTGTGGCTCCACTGATACCTGTCAGCCTGCAATTACTATTTATTTAGAAAGGTGCCATCCTCAAGGGGAAGTGGTCTTAGTAACAGGGCATGTTAAAGAAGTTGTGTCACAAAATATTCAGCATGAGGCCACTTCCCTGGGTGCTTTGACACATGGGAAATGGTCATGCACAGTGCTGGGTAATACTGGTTCTGATCCTTCAGGATTATGTCCAGTTAAGATGGATCCTTTGCCTGCACCTCCTCTCTCTCCCTAAATATTGGGGATGGAGGAATTTGATCTCCCCTCAAACCAATTTGGTTTTGATACCACAGATGAAGTGGAGGAATGATGGGCAGGCCCCCTAAGGTTTTTTATCTCTATAGTTTCTCAGAACATTTTGGGTTGGAAAACCAAATAAATGGATAATTATTTGGGTTGTTTCATTAGATCCTTTGACTTTATTTGCTCCAAGAATAGAGTGGCAGCTTCTGGATGAAGTGGAACAACAGCCCTCCATGCCTGTAATGTAGGCCCCAGAACCTTGATGGTGGATCCTGGGAAAGGAGTGGCAGGTTCTAGATGAAGTGAATGGCCCTGCCTAGAACTTAAGCCCCAGAAACCTGGGGCTAAAGTTTCCTGCACCCCTACTTGATCGGACATTTCAGGCTGTCTGGCACTTGTGGGGCACTTGCAGACAATGAAGTGGAACAACATCCCTCCCTGCCCCTAACGTAGGCCCCAGAACCCTGACAGTAGGTCCTGGGGCTGGAGTGACTGTCTGTTTCTTGATGTGGCAGACTGGCGGCTCTCTGTGAGCGGAATGTTGGCCTCAGAACCCTGATGGTGGGTTCTAAGACTAGAGTAAAAGCTTCTGGATCATGTGGATGGACAGCACTCCCTGCCTGTAAAGTAAGCCCCAGAACCCTGACACTGGGTCCTGAGGCGGGAGTGGCTGGCTGTTTCTTGATGCGGTGGAATGACGGCTCCCTGTGAGCATAATGACAGCCCCAGAACCATGACGGTGGGTCCTGAGACTAGAGTAGTCACTTCTGGATGAGTGAAACAACAGCCCTCCTTGCCTGTAACATAGGCCCCAGAACCCTGATAGTGGATCCTGGGGCTGGAGTGGCTGGCTGTTTCTTGATGCAGTGGAATTATGACTCCTTGTGAGTGGAATGATGGCCCCAGAACATTGAAGGTGGGTTCTGGGACTAGAGTGACAGCTTCTGAATGACGTGGATGGACAGCCCTCCCTGCCTGTAACATAGGCCCAAGGCCCAAGAACCCTGATGGTGGGTCCTGGGGCTGGAGTGGCTTTCTGTTTCTTGATGCAGTGGAATGATGGCTCCCTGTGTGCAGAATTATGGCCCCAGAACCCTGATGGTGGATTCTGGGGCTGGAGTGGCTGGTTGTTTTATGAAGTGGTGGAATGATGGTCACCATCAGTGGAATAACGGCCCCAGAACCCTGATGGTGGGTCCTAGGACTACAGTGGCTGGCTGTTTCTTGATGTGGTGGAATTACAGCTCCCCGTGAGTGGAATCACGGCCCCAGAACCCTGAAAGTATGTCCTGGGGCCAGAGTGGCTGGCTGTTCCTTGATGGGGTGGAATGACGGCTTTCCATGTGTGGAATGACAGTCCAAGTACCCTGATGGTGGGTCCTGGGACTAGAGTGGCTGCTTCTGGATGAAGTGGATGGACAGCCCTCCCTGCATTGAACGTAGGTCCCAGAACCCTGGTGGTGGGTCCTGGGACTAGAGTGCATGACTGTTTCTTGATGCAGTGGATTGACAGCTCCCCATGAGCAGAATGACAGCCCCAGTACCCTCATAGTGGGCCCTTGGGCTGTAGTGTGTGTCACCCCTACTTAGATGGATATTGCAGGCTGCCAGGCATCAGCGGAGCAGCGGCAGAGGCCCGGCCAGGGCTTGGTGGCTTGCACCCCTACTTTGCTGGGCGTTTCAGTCTGGCAGGCATTGGTGGAGTAGTTGTAGAGTTCTTGCCAGGGCTTGGTGGATGGCACCCCTACTTGGCCGGGTGTTGCAGGCTGATGGGCATTGGTGGAGCAGTGGCAGAGGCCCAGCTAGGGCTCGGTGGCTGGAACTCCTACTTAGGTAGGTGATGCAGGCTGGCATCGTACTCGACTGAGCTCTAAAACCTCTACTGCAACTTGGGCAAGCCTTGCTCGGTAGTGAATCTTGTGGACACCCAGCTCCTGCCCACATGCGCATTCATCCAAGCTATGTCCATCTCCTGGAGGGAGGGGCAAATGGATGAAGTTCTGTACCAGCAGCAGCAGCAGACATTGGATTGCCAGGGCACAGTAACTGCAGCTGGCTACCCTGCTTGGCCAGGGATTGCATTCTGGCTGGCATCAGTGGAGCAGCAGCAGAGGCCCAGCCAGGGTTCGGTGGCTGGCACCCCTACTTGGATGGGCGTTGCAGGCTGGCTGGCATCAGTGGTGCATTTACAGACAATGAAGTGGAACGACAGCCCTCTCTGCCTGTAATGTAGGCCCCAGAACCCTGATGGTGGGTCCTGGGGCTGGAGTGGCTGGCTGTTTCTTGATGGGGTGGAATGATGGCTCCCTGTGAGCGGAATGATGGCCCCAGAACACTGATGGTGGGACCTGGGACTGAAGTAGCTGCTTCTTGATGCTAGGTATAACACCTAAATCTGTCTAATATAATCTAAATAAATGAAACTGTGGAAGTAAATGTGTGGAAATGGGTGAAATAGGAGCAGTATGCCAATAGATTTGAATAGATATTGCTTTACATCCTAAATTCCTACCTAAGGTAATATAAGTAAGACAGTTGTGAGAATGTGACCCTTTTTACACTGGTCTCTCCCACCCATGAACACACAGATTTCTACATATTCATGGATGGGGGAGCCCTGTGTGAACGACGTGATTCATGCACCCATGGTGAGTGGGAGTGCATGTGTGCCTGCCTAACACACATCTCCACTCATCCCCACTTGTCCGTATGCATGGAGGAACCGGGGGAAATGGTGCTTACTCTGTAGGTGTGGATGAGGGGTGTGTGTGTGAGTGGGGATGCATGTGAAGCCGTGTGCATGCCCCACCCACACACCAGCACGCCTATGGACCCCCCATCCACCCAGTGTAGCCATGTAAAAATGGCCTGCGAGGAGCCAATCAAAGCAGAACAGAAGGTTGCTACCTTGTAAACAAGGTTCTTTGAGATGGCACCAAACATTCTCACAACACCCACCCATCTAGCCTTGAATGGAATTTTTTTCTTATATTCCTAGAAAGGGTTGGAAGGAGCTGTCATTCTGGAGGCGCTTGAGACCATCTTGTGGTCTATTATTTGAATAGGATGAGCATGCACAACTCAGTAGTGAGAAGGTTGGGAACTATCTTGAAGAACCTTCTTTACAAGGTAATAACCTTTGGATCACTCACATGAGGAGGAGTTGTTTGTAAACAAACAGCTTTATCTCCCAGTCCTATCTGTGTCCTGGTGTCCCGCTGCTGCAGCGCTACTAAGAGGCAGAGGCAGGTGAGGGATGGGGACCAGAGCCAAGAAGGGGCGACAGAAGAAATTATTGGGGAAGAAGCTGTCTGCAGCCTGCTGCCCAGCTGGCTGTGAGGCCATGTGCAGGCACACATGTGGCACATGCCTGGGGCCAGCCCTGATGAGCAGAAGGTAGACAGAGGAAGGGTTTGATGTTGGCCACCTGGGCAGGCAGGCAGACAGGCAACGTGGCATGAGAAGAAGGCAGACTGAGGCAGGCTTTGATCTTGACACTGATAGCTCACAACAAACAACACAGGGAGGGGTACAAAACTGAAATGAAACTTAAACAATCTAATGTTAATCTAAATAAATCCAAAAACAGGAGAAGGGAATCAGGGATGGAATATATAGTGGAAGGAGGGAAGGATTCAATGGAGGGTAGGGTAAAAGAACACAGGGAGGGGTAAAAAAAGGATGGATGAACGCGGTTCGGAAGTTTGGAGTTCGGCCAGAACTGGGCCTGTTTAGATGACCGAACCCAAACCCAAACCCAAACCAACCAAACCAAACTCTATTCCAAACGCCAAAATGACTGAACAGTTTGGTCAATTCGGATCGTGTTCGGTTGAGTTCGGGTTGCAAAAATGTGTCACAGGAAGGCAAAACGTGACAAGGAGGGGGAGTCAGCTGAGGAGCAGACTTTCAGGCACCAGGGGTGGAGAGGCTTGGAGTAGCAGCAAGCCTACCCATTCACCATCCCTTTTCGCCTCAGACCACTGGCTTCGCAGTCTGTGATTGGTCAGGGGCTAGGCTTCATGGAGCTAATGGGGCTTGCGGTGAGGCAGGTGCATCAAGAAACAAAACTCATTGGCCTCCCCCCTTCCCAAAACCTTCTGAGCTAGTCACTGTTCCTGACAACAGGCGTTTCAGAAGGTTCCCTCTCCCAGAAGTTTTTGTTCCTTCCTATTCCTAATCCATTGCCATCCTCCTCCTATTTCACCCATCCAACCCATTTACCTCCATATTACCATTTATTTAGATTATATTAGATAGATTTTGGTGTTATTTTTTGTGGTTACCCCTCCCTGTGTTCAAACTTACTTCCTCTCTCCCCCCTCCATTGAATCCTTTCCCTCTTCCTCTCTCTATATATTCCATTCTTGATTCCCATCCCCTGTTTTTTTATTCATTTTGAGTAGCATTAGATTGATTTAGGTTACATTTCAGTTTTGTACTCCTCTCTGTGTTCTTTGTATCCCCCCTATCCCAATCCCATATATATGTAGATAGATAGATATTAGATTAGAGATAGTAGAGTTGTAAAAGTTAGCTGAGATAGAGATCGTCTTTAGAGATTTTTTTAGTGTTTGAAGGAGTAGGACTTTGTACTTATTAGATAGATAATCCATTTAGTTGATAGCATTTAGAATAGTTATAGCAGTTAGATTTAGTGTAGATAAAGCTCATCACTTAGTTTAAAAAAGGAAGTTGGGAGTTATTGTGGAATGGGAAAAAAACACAGATTAAGAAAGAAGTACTATTACAACTTAGCGAGAAAGGGGGTTTAATGTTCCAGACATAAAGCTATACTATATGGCGGCATCTCTGGCAGGGTTATATGACTGGTATCAGGATTCAAAGGTGCCCGAATGGGCAGTACTGTCAGGCTCCGGGGTACGGAGCCGTGGGGGAAATCAAGGAGGGAGAAGGAAGGCCAGGATTACCAGGTTCCAGGGGACGGACTTGGGGAGAGGGAAACAAAGAGGGAGGAATCTAGGCCCAGGCACAAGGGGGGAAAAGGTGGCCCCAAGGCGACCCTCTGAAACCTCTCAGTCGCTCTCTTGCACCCGAGAGATTCTGTACTCCGCAGCGTTACCAGGCACCCTGGGCTAAGAAGGTACGCGACTCATCATCGAGGTCAGGGTCCGGAGCCAAGGGAGGAACCCACCACAGGGATGTTGGCGGGGTAACCACTACCCTGGAAGCAGGGGGGGAAA
>QEPC01006207.1:158328-209543 GCA_003113815.1 Sphenodon punctatus
TTGCTCCACCAGCTTCCTGTGGCCACACCAAGGCTTAAATACTTCCTGTGGCCAATCAGGAAGCTGGGAGGCAGGGCTAAGGTAATTGGCTACAGCTGGGAAGGGGCATGACACACAGGGAGCAAGCACACAAGGGAAACAGAGGGAGGACAATCCAACACCCTCACAAGCCCACCAGGTGGCGCAGAGCACTGGACAGCCTCTCCAGCACGCCATGGGTTCAAGGCTGGGCTGTGACAAGTACTAGAAAAGGAACTCTTAAGGGTACAGACATTAAAGAACCTGATTGTAGATCAGGGTAATATTCCCAGGGGAATTAAATCTGACCATCCATTTGCAGGAACTTTGATCAAGAACTGGGGAATAGTAAATAAAAGAATGGGGATAGAAGGAGGGTTGTCCCCCTTTACACCAATAGACTCTATACAAATTAGGGAACGGAGCATAGCCCCAGAGATCAGAGCCGCTCTAAAGAATAAGGGTGTAACTAGAATGGAGCAGCTATACATGGGGGGGGGGGGATTTATATCACCTCAAAGTCTACAGGAACTGACGCAAGAGAACGTGAAGATTTTTCAATATTTGCATTTGAGGGGGAATGGCTATCTCCCCAAGAAATAGGGAAGGCCTACACAGGGAACCTTTTAAACTAGAGAAGATTTTGTTCAAAAGAAACAAAGCCCCGGGTAGATTGGGAAGGATATATAAGGAACTAAAGGAACTAACGTATGGCTCTTCTGTAGAATATTTTTTTAAATGGAGGAAGGATCTGAGTATTCCCCTGGAAGAAGAGGATGGCGGGGAAATGTGGCGCTATATGTATAAATGTGTGGTCTCTCTGGAGGTCAGGGAATTTCAGATCAAGCTGACTACCAGTTACTACCTAACACCAGCAAGGGTGCGATTTGCAGACTCGAGTGGGAGAGGGCTATGCTGGAGGGGATGCGGAGAGATGGGGATCTATAAACACTGCTGGTGGGACTGCGGGAAGGTCCAGCTCTTCTGGTGTATGGTTTGGAAGCTAGTCAATAAGGTAGCTGGGGAAGTGGTCCCTTTTAGGCCTGAAACAGCTCCGCTCGGTTTATATCCCAAAACAAAAAAAATGCTTCTCTGTCAGAGTTCATGTAAGATCATTTTTTTAGCAGCCGTAAATATTATAGCTAAACATTGGAGGGCGCCCGAGGATCTCTATATAGAAGAACTGATTCACAGAATATGGCACATGTGCACCATGGAGAGGTTCCATGCAGATCATCATAATAAGATGCAGGGCCTTGAAGAGACCTGGGCACCAATTATACTTGGAGGAGAAGAAAATGGACAAGAAAGAGTATCAAAAGATATTTGGTATCTAACCCAATAGGAGGAACTTTATCAAAGACTTTAATAGTACCGTACTTTAACGATGCTAGCTGAGAACTTTTGCTTTTGTTTATAGTTTGAATTTGTTGTTTGATGTAATCCTTTGACCAGGGAATGTAAGCCTGTTATGTTTTGTAGGAGGTTCACTTCTGGTCAGATTATTTGTACTTTTTTTGTAAGTTAAAGTTAATAAAATAAATAAATAAATATTTAGTGTAGATAGATATAATATTAGATTAAAAATTTAAAAAATATATATTTCTTTAAATTAAAAAACAATATTAAAACATTATTTTGGAGGGAGAAATGGAGAAGGGAAGGAGAGGCCAGTCTGCTGCCTGTAGGGAGGCAATGGGGTACGTGCCAGAGGTGGAAGGGGCCGTGCCAGGGGAATGGCAGCAGGCAGCAGCAGTAGCCCGAGCACATCACCACGCCCCAAACTCAGCAGCCCTGTTTTAGGGCAACAGGCTTCAGCGGCTCAGCATCACCTCCTGGCAGTGCCTTCCTCCACTGCCACGCAGGGCACTGGAAGGCCTTCAGGACTTGAGGCTGTGTCTGTCTCTGCTGCTGTTGGTGCTGGAGCAGGTGCTGGGGCTGTTTGCGATGCTCCTACAGGGCCACCAATGTCCCCCACTCTTGAGATGATCCCCAGAAGTCCAGAGCTGGTGGATCCCACTCCGGCTGCTAGAGGCAGGGCCCAATCCCCGGGCAATGTCAGTAGAGAGAGGAATATCAGCAACAGCAGCAGCACTAGCAGCTATAGAGGGGGGCACAGGAAGAGTGCCAGCAGCATGGTAGGCACGGGCAGTATAGTCTCAGGTTCCCAGTACTCCCCTTCATGGGACATCACTGTGATCAGGGACAGTGAGTCAGAGGCAGACACTAGTGCCACAGAGGTGATGTCTGCAGCTGAGGTGATGGCTGAGCCTCCTTGCAGAATTGTATCACCAGTGCCACCAAGTTGTCCCCCTCCCAGCAGCGCTGGCAGCAGTGTGTCATCCGGAGCAGGCCAGAAGGCAGGAGGGGAGCGGAATCCTCAGTCTGGGAACATTTTAAGCTGGTGCGGGCAGATGATCCCAGAGAGGTGCAGTGCACTTTGTGCAATAAGGTGGTGAAGCGTGGGCAGGTGCTCACGAACCTTGGGACAACTGCAATGGCGAGGCACCTCAAGTCATGCCACAGTGCTCTGATACTAAGCAGGAAGGCAGGGGAAGTGGATGCCAGCAGTTTCTCTCTCTCTCTCTCTCTCTCTCTCGCTCATGCTAGACGGCCTCAGCCACCTTATCTGACTGACCTCATGATGCAGGGTGGCATTGGGGAAAAAACTGTAAGTCTGATAGCTGGCCTATGACTACATGATCTTGGTCCACCTATGTAACACTGACTGGCCTTCACTCTCTCGCACTGCACAGTCTTTGCTAGCCTATCTGAGTGCCCTGCTGCCAATGTCCCAGCCTGACTGCCCTACTGCCTCTCATGCCACGCTGCCTGTCTGCCTGCCCAGCTTGCTGCCAAGCTCAAAGCATGTCTCAGTCCACCTTCCTGCCTCCCATCTCAAGGTGCCTTTCTGCCCAACCAGGTTGCCTAGCTCAAAGCCTGCCCAAGCCTGCCTGCCCTACTGCCTCTCATGCCACACTGCCTGCCTGCCTGCCCACCTTGCAAAGCTCTAACCCTGTTTCAGTGTGCCTCACTGCCACTCATGCCATGCCACCTGACTGCCTGCCCCAGAAACCAATGTCTGCTGCTGCTAGTGCCAATGACCCCCAGGCCTATATGCTGTCTGTGCCAAGGGTTCTATACCCTGGCAACCCACTGTCTGCTGGTGCCAATGGCCCCCAGACCAGGCCTATATACCATCTGTGCCAAGGGTTCTTTACCCTGGCAACCATTTTCTCCTGGTGTCAATGGCCCTCAGGCCAGGCCTATATGCTGTCTGTGCCAAGGGTTCTGTACCCTGGCAACCCACTGTCTGCTGCTGCTAGTGCCAATGGCCCCCAGGCCTATATGCTGTCTGTGCCAAGAGTTCTGTACCCTGGAAACCAACGTCTGCTGATGCCAATGACCCGAGGCCAGGCCTATATGCCATCTGTGTCAAGGGTTCTGTACCATGGCAAACAATGTCTGATGATGCTGGTGCCAATGGCCTCCAGGCCAGGCCTAAATGCTGTCTGTGCCAAGGATTCTGTACCCTGGCAGCCCACTGTCTGCTGCTGCTAGTGCCAATGGCCCCCAGGCCTATATATTGTCTGTGCCAGCCAAGGGGTCTGTACCTAGGAAACTCAATGGCTACTGCTGCTCTCAATCATGCCTTTAAGTCTGTCTGCCCACCCAGGCTGCCAAGCTCAGAGCCTTCCTGATTGCTGCTCATACAACGGTGCTTGCCTGCCAACCCAGGTTGCCATTGACAGCTCAAAGCTTGCCTCAGTCCACCTGCCTGCCTGCCTCTCATGCCAAGCTGCCTTGACTGCCTGCCTGTTTCCCGAGGCTGCCAAGCTGAAATCCTGCCTGAATGCTGCTCATGCCATGCTGCCTGCCTTCCCCGGCAACCCATGTTTGCTGCTGCCAAAGGCCCCCACCCCATAGGCCTATATGCTGTCTGTGCAAAGGGTTCTGTACCATGGCAACTTGCTGCTGCCAAAGGCCCCCATCCACCGAACCCATAAAAATGCTGTCTGTACCCTGGCAACCAGCAGTCCACTGTCTAACCACAAGCACCCATCACCCACTGCCAAGGAGCCTGTCTCTCTTTCTCTCTTGAAAACCCACATGGACATAAGCCCTGCCCCTCCTGGGGGGCTGTCTGCAAGCTGACACCCTGCTGCTGCCTGACACATCTTTGGGTTAATACCTTAACTACTCTACATGTGGAGTCAGTAAGATGCTTTTGGTAGGGATTGACAAGCTGTATGAGTTTCTGCCACCTGCCTTCCAGAACTTCAGCACATAGGGATAAAAGATTGGTCAGGATAACAAAGCTCGTAACAACAAATATAACGTTTATTAAAACTATTTGAAAAACAACAACAACAACATTATGAAACCAAAACCAAAAGAAAACTTATAAAGGAAACAAACTATTAATCTCTGGGCCTGTCCCCCAGGAGTTGTGGGAAAGGCAGAAGGCATTGGGGCATACCACCGGACTGAGGGGCAGCCACCCGGTATTCTTCCATCTCGTAGCCATGGGAGACGGCAAAGTCCACAGCCCCTTCCACGTCCCGATGGCACCTGGAGTCCGCCTGGTGGTACAGTTCCAGGCATTCCATCTCGACAGAGATGTAATGGACGTACGCCTCCACCTTCTTTTTCTCCATCTCAAGCGCCTGGAACTGTTCCATCAGGTGGTTTTCCAGGCAGCACACACCCGTTATCATTTGGCAGCCAGGCCTCTCAACATCGGCCCGAAAGGCCTTGACCGCAGCAGACTCCCAGGGCCTGGGGGACTCCACATCAGGGCTGGAGGAGGGGGAAGGGCGTACATGCCAGCACTTCCAGGTTGCCTTCCCCCACTTCTTTTGGCGCTGAGGCTGAGGCTCCAAGGCTATGCCACACTACTCCTTCCACCTCACCGTCAGGCCATGGAACTTTTTAATATGGGCAATGAGCCCTGATGTGGTCCCCTCTTTCTGCCTCTGGATTCTTTTGCTGCAGATCTAAAGAGCATAGAAAGATAGGAACATAAGAAGTGTCATACTGTGTCAGACCAATGGTCTGTCAAGCCCTGCCTACATTCTGTCTCCACAAGTGGGTGGACTTGGTGGCCAATCTCTCTCTGCAGGGGACTTCCATTCCTAACAGGTCATAGGGCAATCCATTCCCAGTTGTTCCAGTCCCCGTGCCTTACCTTGCATATGGTGATTCCATCACCCATCTCATAAAACCTCCAGATATCTGACCTTCTACACTGAATGTTTGGGAGTGTCACTGGTGACCTCCACCTAGGGGTCCTCCTTGGCCTGTCACCAGTGCTGGGGCCAGCATCCTATTCCTCTCTGAAATGGGAACACATTAAGAACACCAAAGTAATATAATGGCATTTATGATGATGCCTCTAGTCCTCCCTCCTTGGGGTGTTAGGGATGGCAAAGGGAGATGTGACCCTGGCTGGCACGTGCAAATCCTGCCCTCCTTGGGATGCTAGTAGTGATGGCAACTTGAAATACCCTTGCTGGCACGTGCAAATCCTGCCCTCCTTGGGGTGCTAGGAGATGCTAGGAATTGCAACTAGAAAGGCCCTTGCTGGCACGTGAAAACCTGCCCTTCTTGGGGTGCTAGTAGTGATGGCAACTTGAAGTACCCTTGCTGGACGTGCAAGTCCTGCCCTCCTTCAGGTGCTAGGGGATGCTAGAGATTGAAACTAGAAAGTCCCTGGCTGGCACATGCAAATCCTGCCCTCCTTGGGGTGCTAGTAAAGAAGTACCCTTGCTGGCACGTGCAAATACTGCCCTTATTTGGGGATGAATAGGGAATGGGATGGAAACTGGAGAGTGGATACCCTTGCTAGCCTGGCACATGTTTGGGTGGGGGTGCTGCTCATACCTGACTTCTGGAAGACCCCCCCACACTACAGTACCCTCTCTCTCTGTGGCAGACATCCGCTGCTATGCGCTGATGCCCACTGTTTGTTCCAGACTGATGCCCACCACCCACACAGGCACCCGCATGCCAGTGAGCTCGCTCTAATGGATAGAGCCTTTCTTGTCCTCAAAAAAAATAAAAGTTTACAAACATGGAAGCACCTCCTGTGCCCACCGCTTGCTCCGCATCCAAGGAGATGGCCACCACGACCAAAGGTCATGGGGCAGAGACCTCTTCCTTATCGTACTCTGAGAGCACCACATTGACCCCTAGCCATGGCATCAGCACAACAGCCTTCTTCATTTTTTTTTAAACACACAGTCAAACCAACCAAAATACACAGTCAGTCACCCACCACACACCAACACTCACCAACCAGCCAAACAACACAGCCAAACCAAACACAAACAGCCAAAACACACTAACCAAACAGCCACCCAGACAAACACACAGTCTCTCAGCACACAGCTCCGCACGCACTCAAAATTCTGGTTTCTGACATGAACAAGCGCTATCACGATACTTTTTCTGAATGTCCGAACCGAACCGAACATGACCTACCCCAATGGCTGAAACCGAACTCGGAGAATGACCCAAACGCACAAACCAAGCGCACGAACCGAACCGAACTGAACGGCCAAACCCAAACCACAACCTATTCACAGATCCCTAAAAAATGTAAATAACACCTAAATCTACCGAATCTAATCTAAATAAATGAAACTATGGAGGCGAGGTAAATTTATTATTATTATCATTATTTATTAACAAACATTTATATAGCAGTGTATCTGGCACTTTACAAAGTAATAAAATAGACATGGTCCCTGCCCCTAGGGCTTACAATCTGAGACACAGGAGCTGGGGGAGAGAAATAGGAAGGGGAACGGAGGGAGAGACAAGGGGTCCAACCTTCATGAAGATGCGAGGTCTCAGGTGCACGTACTTGGCTTGGTTATGATGAGAATGACAGCAGGCAGGTCCATGTGGCAAGGATAGGGGTAAACAGACCATAGGCATAGGAAATAGTGGCTCACCAGGATAAAGAGTCAGACAGAGCAGAGCGAAAGAGGTGAGTTTTAAGGAGAGATTTGAAGGTATGAAGGGAGGGGGCAAGGCGGATGTGGACAGGGAGGGAGTTCCAGGCATGGGGGGCAGCAAGTGAGAAGGGACGAAGGCGCTTAGGGGAGCAGGGAAGGCGTGGAAGGGTGAGAGAAGGGACAGAGGAGGAGCGAAGTGCACGGGCTGGAGTATGGAGGGCGATAAGTGCAGAGAGGTAGGGGGGAGCAAGGTTGTGAAGAGCTTTATAGGTGAAGACTAGGAGCTTGTGCAGGATTCGTTCAGGAAGGGGAAGCCAGTGAAGCGAAGAGAGGAGGGGCTGCACATGGTCGAAGCGACTGGCGAGGTAGATGACCCTGGCAGCAGAGTTTTGGACAGAGATGAGGGGAGAAAGGTGAGACCGGGGAAGGCCAGTGAGAAGGAGGTTACAGTAATCGAGGCGAGAGATGACCAGAGCATGAACAAGAGTTTTGGCAGACGAGACAGAGAGAAAAGGGCGAATCTTAGCAATGTTATGGAGGGAGAAGCGACAGGATTTAGCAACAGAGTCAATGTAGGGTTTAAAAGAAAGGGCTGAGTCAAAGATGAAGCCTAGGCTACGGGCTTGGGGGACAGGCAGGATGGTGACTCCATCAATAGTTATTGACAGTGAGGAAGGAGAGGAAGGATGAGGGGGGAAGATAAGGAGTTCAGTTTTAGCCATGTTGAGTTTGAGTTGACGTTGAGACATCCAGGTAGAGATGTCAGAGAGACAGTTGATGAGACGAGCTTGAACAGAGGGAGAGAGAGAGGGAGTAGAGAGATAGAGTTGAGTGTCATCAGCATAGAGGTGGTATTGGAAGCCATGGGAGGCAATGAGTTTGCCTAAGGATGAGGTATAGATCGAGAAGAGGAGAGGGCCAAGAACAGAGCCTTGAGGAACACCAACTGAGAGGGGGAAGGAGGAGGAGGCGGAGTTGGAGAGAGACACATTAAAGGAGCGGTCAGAGAGGTAGGAGGAGAACCAGTTATGGACAGAGCCACAAAAGCCAAGGGAGTGAAGGGAATCCAGCAAGAGTGAGTGGTCAACAGTATCGAAGGCAGCAGAGAGATCAAGGAGGACAAGAATGGAATAGAGACGTTTAGATTTAGCCACCAGAAGATCGTTGGTGATCTTAGCGAGAGCAGTTTCAGTAGAATGAAGGGGGCGGAAGCCAGATTGGAGGGGGTCAAGGGAGGAGTTGGAGGATAGGAAGTCAAGGCAGCGGGAGTAGACAACACGTTCAAGCAGCTTGGAAGCAAAAGGAAGGAGTGAAACAGGACGATAGCTAGAAAGGTTAGAGGGATCAAGAGTGGACTTTTTGAGAATAGGAGAGACTGTGGCATGTTTGAAGGCAGAAGGGAAAGAGCCAGTAGAGAGGGAGAGGTTGATGAGGGGGCGACAGTGGGAGTAATGAAGGTGAGGAGGCAAGAAGGAATGTGATCAAGGGGGCAAGTGGAAGGGTTGAAGGAGGAGAGCAGAGTGGAGAAATAGGAGGAGGATGGTAAATGTGTGAAATAGGAGGAGGATGGCAATGGATTAGGAACACAAACTGCTGGGAGAGGGATACTTCTGAAAACGCCTGCTGACAGGATCAGTGGCTAGCTCAGATGGAATTGGAAAGGGGGCGGGCAATGGCTTTTGTTACATGGCCGAACCATGTTTGCACATCCCTAGCTTCTCCAAGTGATAAGGAATTAAGTGTGGTCTGACTATTCATAAGTATGTCCCAGGTACAGACATGCATGCCATACCTCACTTTATGAGCAGTAGCCCATTCACCATGGTTATTTTGCAAAACAATTGGTGTCTTTAGATCGACACAGGGGTAGCCACTCCCGGACTTGCTCTGGGGGTGGCCAGACCCACGTACATCACATGTAGTCCCACCTGTGCCAGATTTATATGGACCCAGCAGTTGCTGCCTCCCGCAGTCTGTCCACGCGGCACCCCTTCCCCCACACCATAGGGCTGTGGGCAGATTGGTCACCACTCTAGGCTGCTGCCCACAGCTCTATGGTATTGCCTGGTGTAACCCCCAGACAGGAGCAAAGCGGTTCATGTAATTGATATTAAAAGGCACTTACTAAGGCTACAAGCATAAAGCTGAAATTAACCCAACTAAATTAGATGTGTTTAGGACACCAAAAGCTATTCCACTAATCAAAGACAAATTACCCCAAATACACACAGTGTTAACAGATCACAGGATGGTACCGCAGCTCTGTGTCCTGCCAGTGCCTCAGGTCTGGGTGGCCCACTTTGTTTCCGAGCACTGCTAGCAGGGCTGGAGAGGAGCAGGCACTGCCTGCCACACTTCTGTCCCACGTACACATCTGGTGGCCTGCATTTAGACAGATGGGCTGCCCAAGTCTGAGGTGGAAGTGAGCAGTAGGGGCTTTCCATGTAAAAGCACTCAATGCTGCTTTTGCTATAAGGAGGATTTCACACCCATTAAAGTCTACTGTGTCAGTTTGGCATGACCTTTACATGTACACAACTTCCTTGACATGGGAATGGTGACAGGGCCATCAGCAGCTCTCCCAGATGAGCCCCAGCTGCTTTTGGTGCCACTGCCAAAGGCACTCACCACCATTCTGCACATCTTTATGACATTTTGTTGAATGAGAAGGAAACTTTTGTTTTTAACGTTATTTCTGAAAGAACATAATGGATTTAGAAGCACACGTCTACTTCATACTGACTTTCAGTGAGATTGAGCTACTAAATGGTCTGGCTGCCTTTGAAAATTTCTCCTTGCCCTCAGGAGTTTTTTTTTTTTTTTTTAACTTTTCCATACTTGTGTACTGTAGATAAATATAAAAGAAAATGAAGGCTTGTTTATGTCTTTAATGTTATTAGTACTGAACATTCATGACTTTAGAGACAGGTCTGTGCCTTGAGAGGCTTAAAATCTAGAATGGACAAGGGGAGAGGATGTCAAGGGGAGGAGCACATAGGGTGAATCTGAGAAGCTGCAGGTGCATATTTTTAGCTTAGTTACAAGGGATCAGGGGGAACCTGAATGATGAGACTGTATATAAAGAGAAGCATAAATAAGAAGTTTATGGGGGTGAGGAATTAAAGAAGGCATGAAGGAACAGGTGATTTTTTTTGACGGATTTGAAGGTTGCAATGTCCAATGTCAGAGTAAGGAGTATTGGACAATTCCCCTCCCCCTGGACAATGTTTAGTACCAGATTTAAGGCTTGAACCAGATCATGTACTATGGCCTTTGGTTTAGGCTCTACAAAAGATAGGACCTGATCTGGATTTGGTTGAGTAAAATTGCTGATCGAAACCAGCCTGTTCTGGTCCAGGTCTCTTCAGGGTTATAGAGACTTGGGCATGATGTTTGTGTTCTCCCTCCTCCACCTGTATCCACTGGAAGCAAGTTTCACACCTGAGTAGACTGACTCAAATGGGAAACCAGCTGACTAACTGATCTACTTAGTCATCTACAACTAATTGTTCCCTGACATGAGTTTGGGAGGACTTCTCCCACTAATGTACTTTTTTGTATGCCTTTAGTGGCTCCAGTTCCCCCTCTGTGCCCTCCCAACCCCAAGACCTTAGTAAATGGATCAGTATTTAGACTGGCTTCTTGGAATATTTCAGGCCTTAAGGGAAACCTGGCTGACCCCGATTAGATTAATTATATCTCCAAATTTGACTGTATTTGCTTACAAGAGACTTGGGAGGGTCCGGGTTCTCAGTTTAATTGTAAGATAAGGAAATTTAGGATAGAAGTCCATCCTGGTCAAAAGTTGGGCAAGAGGGGAAGGGTATCCAGGGGTTTGATGATACTGATCAGGGATGCTAAGGTACTCTCCTTCAGTCCTCTCCCGACAGATAGACCAGAGTATCAGTTAGCTTTATTTGTTCTCACAGATCAGACTAGGGCTGTAGCAGAATATCGCAGCGGTAGCTATTTCCGGCGGAAACAGTGTTTCCGCAATTAGTGGAACGCCATGGCAGAGGCTTTCATTCCGCTAGTTTCATTCCGCAGTTCCGCGGTTCCACTTATTTAATTCCGCTACTTAGTGGAATCATGGAAACATGACATTTTCGCTACTTCCGCAATTCCGCCAGCGCCACAAAATAGCGGAATAGCGGTTTTCCGCAATTTCCGCATTTTTTCCGCAATTCCGTGATTTGCAGAATTCCGGCGGAATTAGCGGAATGCCCGCAGAAAAGTCACGGTGTGGCGCGGGCAATTCCGAAATGGCAGAACGGAATCGCGGCGCGGTAACAGCTGCTGCCGCATCAGCCCTAGATCAGACTGAGTATATTCTATGCAATATCTATATTCCATCTTTATAATAAGGCTTCAGCTTATTATAAAGATGATATATGGTCTGGCCTGGAGGGCTTAATTAATACTCTGAGAGATAAATTCCCCAAAGCCTGTATATTAATGTTGGGTGACTGGAATGCCAGAACTGGGTCTGGTCCTATTGAGGAGGGATTGAGCTTGAAAATGGAGGATGAACTCAGCCCTTATTCTTATCTTCCAACCCGCCACTCTAGGGATGATTGTATTATAAGCATGGTCAGCTGCTTCTATCTCTGACTGATAAAATGAACTTAACCATTATTAATGGTAGAGCTCAGGGGGATTTAGAGGGCGAATATACCTATATTGGTTCATCTGGAAATAGTGTGATTGATCTCTGTTTAATAGATACGCTTTATTGGGACAAAGTGAGCCATTTTTCTTCTTTTGCTAGACCTGAAAGTGACCATAAATTATTAGAGCTACAAATTAAGTTACAACATGCGGTCGCAAAGACTTGAATGTCCCTAAGAACTCATTTAGTGGGAGCCTTGGGATAGGGGATCCTACGAAACTGGCCATTGATTTTTTTGAATTTATTTAAACCCAACATTTTTTAGCTCTTGAATTTCTTTTTTTGAATGAGTTTGAATTTGGTATGGCTACTAATCAGTTCATAGATCTCATGGCCCTTTTTATAGATTCCTTATTTGTGAAAAGAGGTCATCGCCATTCTAAATTTCCTAATGTATGGTTTGATAATGATTGTCAGGTAGCTACACACCGCCTTGTTACTGTGCGGAAATCATGGCCAGGTAATCCCTCAGTCTCCTTTCAGACCTCTTATGTAGAGTTAAAGAGACAATATAAGTCTTTAATTAAAAATAAAAAAGCTGTTTATTATAATAAAATATGGGCTTTAATGGCAGTAGCTGCCAGGATGGGGAATACTGCTCTGTAATGGAGATTATTGAATAAGTTAATTGACCCCGACAGGTAACTATGGATGTAGTAATTGGCAATAGGGTCTGGGAGGACTATTTTAGAGCTCTATATAAGGAAGAAAGTATTTCCCAAATAGAACTGGCTCAGAATCTTGAGATGATGCCCAATGATTTATCCCCGTAATTGTACTTCCATGAGGAAGAGATTCAAGATATGATCAGAGCTTTGAAGCAGAACAAGGTGGCTGAACCAGACCATGTCCATGCAGAATTATTACAGGTTGCTCCCACTTGGTGGGTTTCCATCTTAACCCAGTTGTTTAATGATATTTTAAAAACTTGCCAGTTCTCAGCTGATTGTAGGACTGGTTGGATTGTTCCAATATATAAGAAGGGTGAACATTCGGATCCTGCTAGCTATCGCCCTATCAGTTTTCTCTCAGTGGTTGGTAAACTGTATGCTTCCAAAATTGAACATTGGTTGCAGGGCTCGGCAGAGTCTAATGGTAAAATTCCAAGTGAGCAATTTGGTTTCAGAGCTGGTTGTTCCACCATTGACTGTTGCTTTATTGTATCTCATTTGATTGCTAAATACACTAAAATAAGGAAGGGAAAATTCAATCTTGCCTTCATGGACTTCACTAAAGCCTTTGACTCAGTGCCCCGGGATCGTTTATGGTCTACATTGAGATCTATGGGGGTAAATGAGGGGGTTTTATCTCTTCTAATGCGGTTTCATAGTAACAATTCAGCTAGAATGAGAGCTGGTAATAATACGTCTCCAAGTGCGCCAATTTATATCAACTGCGGTGTTCGGCAGGGTTGTGTCATAGCCCCTACCTCATTTAATCTGTATGTGGCAGATCTGATTGATGCTGTTAAGGTTCTGAATCCACATCCAACTAAGCTTCAAGACTACCCTTTGTATGCCCTCCAATATGCGGATGACCTTGATCTCTTCTCGTAGATGGAAAAAGGTCTGCGAGGGGCACTTAGAGCCTTAATTAAGTATTGCCATCTTAATGGTTTAACTATTAATAGTGGTAAATCCAAAATTATGTTGGTAGGTGGCAGGTCATTGAGGAGGGTATGGAAAATTGAGGACTCTTGCTTCCAAGTAGTGCAGTCGTTCAACTCTCTGGGGATGGTTTTCACTGATAGAGGGTTTGGGGCGAAACACATAAAATATAGAGTATCCCTGGCCACAAGAGTGGCAGGTAGCTTGGTGAAAGTGGATATTCTTTCGAAGGGGGTATCTATGTCTACCATTCTGGAAACTTACTCCCAGAAGATTCATTCTATGTTAACGTATGGTCTTGAGCATATTCCCTTCCCGGACCTTTTGGTGTTGGAAAGGGTCCAGAACCAGTTCTTGCAGAGACTTCTTAGAGTAAATAATAGTGTCTCAGGCTCTGTCCTGAGGGCAGAAACTAGCTCTTTACCTATTGCTCATTTTGTACGGCGGGTCGTTCTGTGATATTGGCAGAATATCGAAAATCTTCAGCATACCACTTTAATAGCACAAAGTGCTTTAGAAGAGGCAGCTCATTCTGGGGCTAGATTATATCCCTGGGTGAAATATCTAATCACCCAGCTATCATACTTGGGGTTTTCTCCGGTCCATTTTTTAGGGAAATCATTAGTATCTGCCAAAAAGTGCTTGATATCCGGTTGAGAGATATTGTGATCCAGCAGGACTTTGCCGCATTGAGATTGTGGAAAGTAGCCCCTACCTTTTGGGAAATTAAATCAAATTATACTATGGAACCGTATTTGGATCTCCTTATTAGTCTCACCCTGAGAAGGAATATTACCCTATGCAGATTTGCTTTAATTGATACTATGGTAGTGGAAGGCCGTATTGCTGGCACACCCTATGAGGCACGGTTATGTTCTTGCTTTATGCGCCTAGTGAAAATGGTTGTACAGTTTGTTATACAATGGGTGATTTCAGACGTTACGGGGCCCTTTGGTCCCGTACCGAAATCACCGAAATCATTCTCCCCCGGGATCACCCCGTAATGCCATAGCAGACATGCCGGGGAGATCCCGGTGGGGAATGTGGGAGGGGGCGGGGGCGCGCGGTGCAACGTGCAGCCGCATGGCCCCGCCCCCTCCACGCACCCCGCCGCCCGCCCTCCGGGGAGACGGGCGGGCGGCGGGGCCACTGCGGCCGCCGTGTCGGGCTGGAAGCGCCATGGCCCGGGATCCCGCCGGGGATCCCGAGCCGTGGCAACCGGCCAGACATTACTGTTTTTTGGTCCCCGCTGGGGATCTTTTTGACCACGCTTCCCGGGACATTCCCCCGGCTACCCCAGGAAGCGTGGTTCAAATTGACCCCTTCTGGGTATTGACCGTGGCGAACATCTGGCGGCCGCCAAACAGACGTTCAAGACACGGTGACCGCAGGTGGGTATTCACCGTGGTTCACCGTGATCTCGTAACGTCTGAAAATACCCAATGTCCATACTATCAGAAACTAAGAGAAACTTGGCTATCCACCTTGCTAGAACCTTTCCTGTTAGCTGCAGACTGTCAAAGATTAAATCATTTATTAAAGTTAACATCAGTAGACTCTTTGACTGCTCTGGCAATCTTCATTAGTTTGGCTACTAAAAGAAGGAAAGTTGTTCGGCAACATTTAAATATGTTATGGTAAGTTAGGATGGTCTGATCAGTATTATATTACTGTCTTTAAGAAATGTTTTAGTTGATAGCTAAGACGTGTACCTAATTGAATCCTATGTCTTCCTGTTATTATTTGATTGTGAATTGCTGGTTCTTTCGGTTAGCTTCTGAGTTGACATATGCCCCTTTTATAATCAATTACTGAGATCTTGAATGTTGAGGCTGTTTTGTATCATTCTCTTTTCTCGATTTTCTGTTTTATACTGATCTTATTTACCTATTTTTATATTGATAATGTAAAAATTGTTTTATTTTTGCTTTCGGATATGGCGGAAGCTGATTCCATAATAAATTTTATTCTTATTCTTATTCTTATTCTTATTCTTATTCTTATTCTTATTCTTATTCTTATTCTTATTCTTAATCATAATAATCATAATAATCTACAACTCTCTCCTGATCTTGAAGAAGAAATAAGGAATCTGTGAGCATTACAAAGATGTGTGAGGAACAGCAGAACTGAACTGAGTTCATAAACACTAGTAACCTTTCCACAGTAATGTGGAAATACTTGACCATGTGGTAGTTTTGGAGTCTCTATGAACTTGTTAGCACCTGGTCACATCACAGGACTCACAACGTTTCTCCAGATTAGCTGCATAGTTGTTTGTGTATATCCCCTTCCTTCACTCTGACAAAAGCCACATACTAGGAGGTTCCAAAATGGCAGGAAACACAGAGTATAAGGCCACAAGTAAAAATGGTTATTACTACTCAGGTACACATTGCATTGAGCAATAGATAAGTTTGTTCCAATTCCACCAACATTAAGTACGTTGCAGAAAAACTTTCATAAATAAGCAGCATAGTTTAGGAACATACAAAGATTCAAAGTGCCATACTGGGTCAGACCAATTGTCCATCTTGCCCAGCATTTGTCTCTGGCAACAGCTGGATTCAGTTGTTTTAGAGAAGTGCACAATAGTTCACGATTGAATAATCAATTTCTGTCTGTTTACTTCATTTCCCCAACAGTCAGAAGCCTCATCTAAGCATCTTAATTAACAGCATTTTATAGACATTTCCTCTAACAATTTATCCAATCCAATAAAAAAAAAAAAAAGTTACGGGAATGGCCTTTAGAACATCTGGCAATGACTTCAAATTATTACATGTATGTTGAGTGAAAAGAATATGTCTTTTTATGTGTCTCCTAGGAAATGTAAGAGACATAAAAAGGAAATATTTTCACTTGGGTTACCCATTCCAATTTACATGCCCCAAACACGTTAGCAGCAGGATCTAATTTGTTGGTTGTGGGGACTCAAGTCCTCCCTTTTAATCCAAAATAAGAGTGGATTAGCCATTACATTGAATCCCCAAAATTACCATATTGCTTCTCTCTAAAAAATAAGATTGAGATGGATCTAGTATAAAATAAGAAAATTCCTATTATACAACCCTTTTCAATAACTGTTTGACTAAGTTAATGATTTGTTCAGTGTTATTTATTGTTCTGTTTATCTACTTCAAACTAGCACTGCGTTGTGTTAATGAGGAATAGGTTTGTATTTATAGGTATCTACTGGATGGGAGACTGTAGAAAACCAAGAGATTTAGCTTTGTTGCCATGTTAGGAACTGCTTCCTCTTTCCGTCAAATCAGAGGCAAAGGTTAGGGACAGAGAAATAGTTGGTATCATCTTGTGATCTGTTAAAACACCATGTGTACTTGGGACAATTTGTCTTTGATTGTTGGAATAGGTTTTGTTTTCCCAAACACATCTTACCTCAGTTGGGTTAATTTCAACTGTATGCTTTTTGCCTTAGTAAATGCCGTTGAATATCAATCTCTTGATACCACTGAACAGACATATAGTTAAGACTTGTGAATGAATTAACTTGGTGGTTACAGTTAATTTAGTGAATTCAGTTAATCAAGCTACTCAAACCAAGTTCAAACAAGAATCAAATACATTCTTGGAGGATAGGTCCATACATGGCTATTAGTAAAGAGATTCAGGTTAAGGGACATAACCTCTGACTGCCATAAGCTGGGAAGGAATGGGAGAGAATGGATCACTTCATTATGACTTGTACTTCTTCCAAAGCAATTAAGTGTGGCCACAGAGACAGCATGCTGTGCTCCGTGGACCATTGATCTTGAACCAATATGGTTCAAGACTTCCTACATTCTTCATAACCAGTTACATTTACTTTTACTTTCCTGTTAAACTTAGTTCTTGCTTTTCATAAAGTTAGAAAAGATTTTGGTTCTCAAATCTTCATTGGTCTATAAGATCAATTCCCTCCAAATTGAAAACAAAATGGAAAATGGAAAATACCTCTGAAATAGTGCTAGATAATACACCTTTAGTCAAAATTACCCCAGAGCACTTGATCTTCCCAGGTGATACAAGGTTTGCATTGCATGCCCAAATCAGACTCAACCTAAGTGCATCCCCAACAATAGGAGTATAGAACCCTGGAGACAAGACTCTGATCAGGAGCTCTGTCCAAGTGGCTCTTCCCACTTGCTTACATGTGCAGGAGGCATGGAGAGAGTGGATGGTGCAGAACATGGTAGCATGTTCCCACCATCATGTGACCTTGAATTCAACATGCACAGTCCACGTTCACTTCCTTCCCCATGTACAGCTGTGCCTAATAGGGGATATGGCACGTCAGTGAATATTGTACACCTGTGCCAAGGTAAGGAATATTTGGGCCATCATTGGCTGCTAAAAAACAGGCTGTAATAAATTTCATCCTATAGAAAAGATTAGCAACAAGCACATCTCCATGCTTCTGCCCGTGAGTTAGGCCAACATGGGAAAAAGTCTAGCCCAGCGTGTGCAAAACATTTGAGACTGAGCTCTTTTTAATACATGCAACTAATTTCTGTCATGTTCAAACAATAGAAACAAAGTAGTAAAGTAATATCTAGGGATATGTGAACAGAACCGAGTTCAGAAATTTGATTCGGTTCAAAAATCGAGTTCTGTTTGGAAGTTCGGTTCGGTCGACCGAACTAGTCAAGTTCGGTCAAATTCTGAACTTTTGAAGCAAGTTCGTACATTCAAAATTGGTGTTTTAAGCTGTTTTTGGCCTTCTGAACTGGTTCGGATTCAACCGAACAGTTCGATCGAATTCCAGTTTGGTCCGAACTCCGAACTTCCAAACCGCATTCGCACATCCTTAGTAATATCTTTTATTGGAGCAACTACAGTTAGTGGCGGTATGAAAGCTTTCATACCTCACAAGGTCCTTCTTCAGTCAAGCCTGGGGTTACAAAATTGCCTGACGAAGAACCATGTGAGGTCCAAAAGCTATGTCTCTATTGCATATATTTGGGACCGACAGCAAACCCTACTTTCTCTACACTATATGTTGAAACAATGCCTAGAGCTGTCACAACATTACTGCATATGCATTGTATAAAGCTACATGCCAATATGCGACTGTGGAAGGTTTTAATTGTATGGCTGTAAAGCAGGAACAGGGAATCTCAGGCCCAGATTCCAAATGAGGCCCCTGGGAAGTTTTCATGTGGCCCTTTTCCAGTTCCTGGATCTGGTTCTTGGGATCCATTTCTTACCTCCTAGCATTGAATAACTGAGCTCAGGGTAAGGGAGCAGAGATGAGGGCATGCACACAAGGATAGCGTAACAGATCCTTGGCACAAATCCATGATCTGGGCCCTCTTTTTCTCGAGTTCTCCCCATAAGCACCCCTGTGACTTTTGGAGCTTGTACTAATTTTTATGTAGCCACTGAGAGAAAGGTTCTTCACCGCCGCTGTAAAGGTTATTGAAGAACAACATCCTCTGCTGTATGCTGTGTGGCAGAATTTATCATATGTTATTTAGCATACTAATGGAAATAGAAAATATTAATTCTTGCTGTTCTGTGCCAGATTCATCAGCTAATATTTCTTGCAGCACACTATGGACTTGATTAAATGGGGGAGAAACAACTAATGCATACTGAAAATCAGTCCTGTATTTTTAGTGGGAAATAAATTGATTTGAGCCAGCGCATGTTACTAAAAAAATAATTGAAATGCAAAAATTCCTCATGAGCTAGTGTTTAGGGGTTTTCTTTCAACAGGGAGTATAGTCTCAACATCAGATCTCAAGAATGGATGTAGAACAACATACTGTGCCAAAAAAAAAAAAAAGATGAAGAAGAAGAAACACAAAGCCCAAAGTAGGCCATAACTAATCAAGATATTGATCGTGTGCCCTCATGTCCTCAGTCTCTGGGAACAAAATATAGCTTGGTGCCAAAGAATAAGGAGTAAAGACATCTTTGAAAAACTTTCCTAAAAATAGCAAGACAGGGCATGCTTGCTTAAACGTTATTCTCCTGTACTTAAATGTGGGGGGAAAGAAGAAGAAAAAAGAAATGTTGGGTTTGAAAATACGGTATGTATTTTTATTTATTTTTATTTATTTATTTATAAAAGACTTTTAATCCTGCCCCTCCTGCCCGCAGGGCAGCTTGGGGCAGAGAACAACAAATTAAAACAAAAAAACAATAAAAGCAATTTAAAAGTTAAAAATCCCATATGCGGGAGAAAAAACAACTCCCTCCCAACCCCCCCTACCCTCCCCCTTACCAAAACCCTGGTGGAACAGCCAGGTCTTACACGAATGTCAAAATGACAGGAGAGTGGGGGCCAACCGAGCCTCCTCTGGGAGCGAATTCCACAGTACAGGGACAGCCAGCGGAACAGGTCTAACATCGGTGGCCACCGATCTCGCCTGGGGAACCTCCAAAGAGGTTCCCCCGGATAAGCTCAGGATTTTGAGTCTGAAGATGGAGAATTATAATTAGGGAGCTACCCCAACGGTCAGAATGTGACTTTTGCTGGGTATTCATTTGGTGAAGTAGACGTCTGAGAAGAGTTCCTCTAGTCATCATAGATGGGGGTTGAAAACACTTCAGATGGGGGTGAGATGGATCCCCTGGCCGCATTGGAGAGGACCACCGCAGCTACCACACTGTAGGCTCGCAGGGAGGGCAGTTCAAATGAGCAACCCCCACCACTGGAAATGTAGACACGGGGCTGCTGTCACAAATTCCTCCACACTAAAGGTTATCTGAGGAGCTGTCTACATGGGACAGGGGTACTGGACAGCAGGGCTGGGCCCGCAGGAGGAGCTGCTGCCAAACAGCTGATCGGAGGAGCCTAGAGATGTGTGCTTACCTGACTTGCCAAACAACTGATTGAGGGGCTCAGAGAAGCCTGCTTATCTGGCTTGCCAAACAACTGATCAGGGGGTGTTACCCCGAGATTCTCCCAGGAATTAGCTCCACCAAGGGGTCAGGGATCTCTGTAGGAAAGCTTAAGTTTCCTCACCAAAAAGTCACAATAGACAATTATTATGATTACAATACTACAATTTATTGCCCTGACAAAATGACTTACACACTACTATAAAAGCACTATGGAAGCACACAAAAGGGTTATTGATTACAAATATATATATTCTTGGAGAATATATCTCACCACACAGATATCGCAGGTCCCAAAAATGTTGTCCAGGGTCTGTAGGATCCTCCTGGGTAAGATAAGATATTAACTTGATGCTATGCTGGGGACTTGATAAGGATTTAAAGTAAAAATAGTAAAAGTAAAAGATAGAAAAGATAAAGAAAAATATAAAACAAAATTTTCCAGAGAGGAATGGCCTCTCAACAGCCAAGGTGTTGTGTTGTGCCTCAGTTTCCTCAAAAGGAACATGCGCTTAGTGGTCCAGTCCTGACATAACTAGGTCTGGATATAGGGCGCCTATTTTCCTGCATGTGAAAACGTTGAGATTGCACCATACTTAAGAGCTAGGCCAGCCCAGTATGTTATAGCAATGACAATAATATGTAAGTAAGTTCATGAGACAAAGAATTTATAAATATAAAGCATAGGTTTACTGAAACTCAAATAAAAATATCAACATGGTACAAAAGAGAAACAATGGGTGTTTTCAGATGTTACGGGCGGCCAGTTCACCACAGTGGATTCCCGGTGGGGGTGAACAAAACAACCTCCCCCTGGGGCGAATAAAAGCCCCAAACAGACGTGATGGGACTGGGACCACAGCTGGGAATCTGGCCGCCAGATCACGGACCGGGGCAGTGCAACAGACTTGATGCCGATTCCCAGATGTGGTCAAAACACCCAGAACCCACCGGGCAGGGGCGGGACACAGACATGGCCGCCTGAGGGCAAATGAAGCCAAAAGGCACAAAAGGCAATGCCCACACAAGGGTAAGGGAGGGGGGAGAGGGAGAAGAGTCGCACAGGTACCACACACAGCAGGAACACAGCCAGCGGAGGCACAGAGGAACACACAGCATGACCACACGCACACACACACACACAAGGGAAAGGAAGGGAAGGGGGGCACGGGTGACCGGACAACACACAAGGCACAATGGGAGCAAGGGGGAGGGACCGGGACAGGGAGGAGGGGGGGGAAACCTGCAGTGTGCTAGGACAGGTGGAAACCCCCCCAGCAGAACTGTCCACATGGCCACCCCCACAGCAATACAGGCAGTCCCGGAACAGGGGGGCCCAGGAGCTCGGGTCCAAGGCATAGCAGGAGCCGGCAATGCACAGGGAGCCAACCGGGAAGGATCCAGGAGGCACTCAGAGACCCCTCTACCGCTGACGGGAAGGTGTTGGGCAGGCAGGACAGCCGGTGCAGCGCTGCAGGTCCAAGGATGCACACACACCCCAGAGGAGGCACCGAGGGCCAGTCCGGGGACCCCGGAACCCCCAGGTCACACAAGCACACAGGAGAGGGTGGGTGGGCAACAGGTGGCAGTGCTGGCGGGTGGGGACAGGTCACTGGACACAGCCGGGTCGTTGAGGCCATGCAGAACGCCGCACCCATGCACCAGGGAGGGCAACACCAGAGGGGAACCCCGGTTATGCAGGCTGACCGGGGGTGGGGCCCAGAGGGGGCCTGGGGCCACAGGCAGGGGAAGCAGTACCCTGGGAAGCAGGCAACACCTCAGCAAGGCAGGCACATCAGGGATGGAGCAGCCAGCGGAGACGGGCCCCCCCGGACAGGGGCGGGAGCCCACACGGGGCAAGACACCGGGGGGCCGGGAGGAACACCGGGACTCACAGGCTGCTGCTGGGGGCCACCGTGGACCCTGGGGACAGGGTGCCCTGCTCGGTGAACCAGGTGGTGCCAATGGATCAAGCCCCAGTGGTACCCCAACACGGACATGTGGTGGGCTATCCGGTAGTAGGCCTCGAAGGGGTCCTGCAGGGACAACCCCAACTGCACATCCATCTGGGACCACACCCCCATCAGGGCCGACAGCTCTTCCGTGGAAGGCTCTGCCACACAGCAGGCAGCAGAAGGGAACCAAGGAAGCTGTCCCAGCTCCAGCAGCCGGTGGTACACCGCCCCATGGGTGTGCTGGTACCCACGCAGCCCGTGAACACAGGCAAAGTAGAACACGGCCAGGGCAGGGCCCCCCTCAGCAAGGCACAGCGTGAAGGCACCCAGGCAGCACAAACTCAGTGCAGACACGGTCTCAGCTCCGGACCAGGGAACATGAGTACACCGCTTGTCCGGGAGGCACCCATCAGGGAAGCGAACGAAGCCCAGGGTGTCTGCATGCAGCCGGCAATCACGAGCACTTGCCTTATAGCCAAAGTAGCAAAGTCCAGAGCTTAATCTCGCAAAGGCACCCACACGGCTGGCAGGACTGCCCAGGAGCAACTGCACAGCCGGGGCATGCCACAGGTCGCACAGAGAAATGGTCTCGTGGAAGGTCCAGATATGGGGGGCCCCATGGGGGCCGGGAAGCGGGAGCCCAGCGGACAGACAACCAGCCATGGTCCAGAGAGACAGGGAGAATAACACCAAGGGCAGGGGGGCCCAAATACCCTCACGGCCTGGGGGGGGGGACCCCAGTGGGTTCCAGGGACAGAACAACAGGCCTCAGGCAGCAACAGTGTTGCAGAACGGAGCAAGGCATGGGGTGCGGACCCAGCACAGCTGCATAACACAATAGCACACACAGTCCAGCTAATCGCACCTCCAAGGCCAAGTTGTAGCAAACAGTGGTGGGGGGGTGATGCCTGATGAAATGCAGCTGCTCAGGGAGTGCACAGACCCGCACGCCCGTGCAGGGGCAATGCCCAGTGCACTGCTTGCAGGTGTACCCAATTGCACGCACTCATACCCCGGGCCCCCATAGGGTGGCGACCAGCTAGGGGCCTGCCCCCGGACAGCCCTGCCATCAGAGGCCCTGTATAACAGTTAAACCCTCGCCCTTGGGACCCACCACCATGCAGCGGGACAGAGCAGCTGCCTATTTGATGCACCTCGCGGTCGCAGCCGAGTGGTTCCGCGACTACACAGAGCAACTCTGCCTCCTTACAACAGAGGTGCACCTGACCTTCGGGCTGCAGGTTTCCCTGGCCTGGAGAGCTGCAAGGGCCCACAGGGCACACCACAGCTGCAAGAGAGCCCGTGCTCGCCTCGGGGCACTGAGGGTCAGCGGGGCAGATTGGCAGGCTGTGAGCTGGAGCTGGAGCTGGCCCGCAGCGCTCTGCGAGGCTGCCAGGCAGCTCCTGAGGACAAGGGAGATCATGCACTGGGCAGCCCTACTCGCTATGCCCATTGACAGAGTGCACATAGATTTGGTGGGCTAGGGCGCTGGCCCAGTGGGAAGAGCCAGCCTGGAGGGCCGACTTCAGGATGGACAAGCACACCCTGCTCTGCCTAGTGGAGCTCCTTACACCCTGGCTGAAGCGTCAGCACACCTCCATGTGGACCCCCATCCCCATGGTCCAGCGGCTGGCAATAGGGGTCTGGGCCCTAGCAACTCCCCCCTCTGCCCCCCCTACCCAGCACTTCGGGGTAGGGCTCAGCACTGTCACCTGTATCCTCCGGGATGTGTGCGAGGTGGTGGAGGGCGTGCTCCTGGACAGAATGATCCAGCTGGTGGATCAGGGGGCTGTGATGGTGGGATTCATGGCCGGAGGCTTCCCCAACTGCATGGGAGCCATGGACGGCACCCACATAGAGATACTCCACCCCTCCTCCAGGGAGGCGCTACAGTATGTGAACAGGCACAGGTATTACTCCCTGCAGCTGCAGGGGGTGGTGGATCACCGGGGCCGGTTCATAGACATCTACNAGGGAAGGGGGGCACGGGTGACCGGACAACACACAAGGCACAATGGGAGCAAGGGGGAGGGACCGGGACAGGGAGGAGGGGGGGGAAACCTGCAGTGTGCTAGGACAGGTGGAAACCCCCCCAGCAGAACTGTCCACATGGCCACCCCCACAGCAATACAGGCAGTCCCGGAACAGGGGGGCCCAGGAGCTCGGGTCCAAGGCATAGCAGGAGCCGGCAATGCACAGGGAGCCAACCGGGAAGGATCCAGGAGGCACTCAGAGACCCCTCTACCGCTGACGGGAAGGTGTTGGGCAGGCAGGACAGCCGGTGCAGCGCTGCAGGTCCAAGGATGCACACACACCCCAGAGGAGGCACCGAGGGCCAGTCCGGGGACCCCGGAACCCCCAGGTCACACAAGCACACAGGAGAGGGTGGGTGGGCAACAGGTGGCAGTGCTGGCGGGTGGGGACAGGTCACTGGACACAGCCGGGTCGTTGAGGCCATGCAGAACGCCGCACCCATGCACCAGGGAGGGCAACACCAGAGGGGAACCCCGGTTATGCAGGCTGACCGGGGGTGGGGCCCAGAGGGGGCCTGGGGCCACAGGCAGGGGAAGCAGTACCCTGGGAAGCAGGCAACACCTCAGCAAGGCAGGCACATCAGGGATGGAGCAGCCAGCGGAGACGGGCCCCCCCGGACAGGGGCGGGAGCCCACACGGGGCAAGACACCGGGGGGCCGGGAGGAACACCGGGACTCACAGGCTGCTGCTGGGGGCCACCGTGGACCCTGGGGACAGGGTGCCCTGCTCGGTGAACCAGGTGGTGCCAATGGATCAAGCCCCAGTGGTACCCCAACACGGACATGTGGTGGGCTATCCGGTAGTAGGCCTCGAAGGGGTCCTGCAGGGACAACCCCAACTGCACATCCATCTGGGACCACACCCCCATCAGGGCCGACAGCTCTTCCGTGGAAGGCTCTGCCACACAGCAGGCAGCAGAAGGGAACCAAGGAAGCTGTCCCAGCTCCAGCAGCCGGTGGTACACCGCCCCATGGGTGTGCTGGTACCCACGCAGCCCGTGAACACAGGCAAAGTAGAACACGGCCAGGGCAGGGCCCCCCTCAGCAAGGCACAGCGTGAAGGCACCCAGGCAGCACAAACTCAGTGCAGACACGGTCTCAGCTCCGGACCAGGGAACATGAGTACACCGCTTGTCCGGGAGGCACCCATCAGGGAAGCGAACGAAGCCCAGGGTGTCTGCATGCAGCCGGCAATCACGAGCACTTGCCTTATAGCCAAAGTAGCAAAGTCCAGAGCTTAATCTCGCAAAGGCACCCACACGGCTGGCAGGACTGCCCAGGAGCAACTGCACAGCCGGGGCATGCCACAGGTCGCACAGAGAAATGGTCTCGTGGAAGGTCCAGATATGGGGGGCCCCATGGGGGCCGGGAAGCGGGAGCCCAGCGGACAGACAACCAGCCATGGTCCAGAGAGACAGGGAGAATAACACCAAGGGCAGGGGGGCCCAAATACCCTCACGGCCTGGGGGGGGGGACCCCAGTGGGTTCCAGGGACAGAACAACAGGCCTCAGGCAGCAACAGTGTTGCAGAACGGAGCAAGGCATGGGGTGCGGACCCAGCACAGCTGCATAACACAATAGCACACACAGTCCAGCTAATCGCACCTCCAAGGCCAAGTTGTAGCAAACAGTGGTGGGGGGGTGATGCCTGATGAAATGCAGCTGCTCAGGGAGTGCACAGACCCGCACGCCCGTGCAGGGGCAATGCCCAGTGCACTGCTTGCAGGTGTACCCAATTGCACGCACTCATACCCCGGGCCCCCATAGGGTGGCGACCAGCTAGGGGCCTGCCCCCGGACAGCCCTGCCATCAGAGGCCCTGTATAACAGTTAAACCCTCGCCCTTGGGACCCACCACCATGCAGCGGGACAGAGCAGCTGCCTATTTGATGCACCTCGCGGTCGCAGCCGAGTGGTTCCGCGACTACACAGAGCAACTCTGCCTCCTTACAACAGAGGTGCACCTGACCTTCGGGCTGCAGGTTTCCCTGGCCTGGAGAGCTGCAAGGGCCCACAGGGCACACCACAGCTGCAAGAGAGCCCGTGCTCGCCTCGGGGCACTGAGGGTCAGCGGGGCAGATTGGCAGGCTGTGAGCTGGAGCTGGAGCTGGCCCGCAGCGCTCTGCGAGGCTGCCAGGCAGCTCCTGAGGACAAGGGAGATCATGCACTGGGCAGCCCTACTCGCTATGCCCATTGACAGAGTGCACATAGATTTGGTGGGCTAGGGCGCTGGCCCAGTGGGAAGAGCCAGCCTGGAGGGCCGACTTCAGGATGGACAAGCACACCCTGCTCTGCCTAGTGGAGCTCCTTACACCCTGGCTGAAGCGTCAGCACACCTCCATGTGGACCCCCATCCCCATGGTCCAGCGGCTGGCAATAGGGGTCTGGGCCCTAGCAACTCCCCCCTCTGCCCCCCCTACCCAGCACTTCGGGGTAGGGCTCAGCACTGTCACCTGTATCCTCCGGGATGTGTGCGAGGTGGTGGAGGGCGTGCTCCTGGACAGAATGATCCAGCTGGTGGATCAGGGGGCTGTGATGGTGGGATTCATGGCCGGAGGCTTCCCCAACTGCATGGGAGCCATGGACGGCACCCACATAGAGATACTCCACCCCTCCTCCAGGGAGGCGCTACAGTATGTGAACAGGCACAGGTATTACTCCCTGCAGCTGCAGGGGGTGGTGGATCACCGGGGCCGGTTCATAGACATCTACATGGGCAACTCCGGCCACAGTCATGACGCCAGGATCATGACCATCTCCCCCTTCTACACACGGATGTTCCGGGGGACTTCGCTGACATGGACATGAGCTGGATCGAGGGGGTCCCGATGCCCCCCTGTATCCTGGGGGACCCTGACTACCCCCATACCCTATGGTTGATGAAGGTCTACCCTGTACCTCGGACCCCTGCGAAGGTGCTATACAATACCCGCCTGTGCTCCAGCTGGACCATGGTGGAGCATGCCTTCGGGGCCCTCAAGCAGCGCTGGACGAGTGTTTCTGGCCGGCTTGATTACACCGTGGCGACCTCGGCTCTGGTGATTGGTGCCTGTTGTGTGCTCCACAATGTATGCAAGACAGAGGGGGAAGCCCTGGAGTAACCCGAGCCCCACCGGGACCCCTGTCCGGTGCCCCTGTACGTGAACGCTGAGAACCCTAGGGAGTTCCGTTACGCAAAGCGGATCCGGGACGCCCTGGTGAGGCATATTGCCCAGAGTGCCCAGGTGTGAGGGCTTCCCCCCACAGGCCCAACCCCTGGGATACCTTGACCTTGCCCCAGCACGGTTGCCCCCCCTCACCCACAAATGGGCCCGGCAGCCAGTATAGTACAAACACCATTTATTGCACCCACATGTACACATCCACCTGACCCTCCACCCAGATTGTGCCCTGTCCCCTACAGTGCCCCCATCACACTGCCCTCCCCCTCCCACCCCTTCCCCCCACTTCCCCTCATTTCCTTTTGCCACCTCTTGTTAGGCCAGGGGGCCCGGCAGTGGGGGGAAGGGGGGACCGGGACCCGGGGTGGCCCCCTGGGAGGCTGAACCCTCCAGAGCACAGGGGGCACTGGGAGGCGGATGCATGGCCCCTGAGGGCGCGGGGGTGGCTGGGCGGAGGCCAGGGCCGCCGAGGTTTCCAGCATTGGGACCTGGGCAAGCAGGGTGCCCGGGGGTGCGCCTTCCATCACATAGGTGCACATCGTGTCAGCGTGCAGGAGCAGGGAGGTCCCAATATCGTGGGACCTATCCATCTTCGCTGAGTGCTCCCACACCATGCCTGTGATGGCCTGCTCCAGCCTCCTGAGCACCTCCACCTGCCTTCTGTGTTCCCAGCACTCCCGCCTCTGCTCCAGGTGCACCTCAGCCTGTAGCCTCCTGTCCCTCGCCTCTGCCCGCTACAGGGACCACTCGATGGCCGCCTCCATCTGGTCCACGGCTGCTATCATCCTCTCCCCCTGTTCTGTTGAGGTCTGGACGATCTCCTCCACCTTTTCCTCCCTCCGCCTGTGGACCCATGCCTGGTGCTTCCTCATGCACTGCGCTGGGGCCACGGGCCCTGGGGACGCTGGCTGCCAGTGTTGCCCTGTTGGTATGGGAGGGTGAATCCGATCCTGCACCAGGCCACTGCCCTCTTCCCGGGATGGCATCTGCCCCCTGCCAGGGATGGCACTGCCCCCTGCCCATCCCACCCTCCGACAGCCCGGGGACCCCCTCTCTGCACCCCGGAGTGGCCTCCCTACCGGACCGGCTGCCTCACCTGGTTCCTGCACCTGCTGGCTGGGCTCCTCAGCGGCTGCCTGCTCGGTCACCTGGGTCTGGTCCCGCAGTGTTCCGTGGCCTGCAGGCAAGGAGGGGAGCTTGTGGGTGTAGGGGTGTGAGGTTGTACGACCTGGAGAGGGGCCCCCTCCTGCCTTGCCTGTGGGGGGCTGGGGCTGGGGCTGGGGCTGGCCCTGGCATCCCCACCCCCACCTTGGCCCTTGGCCCGGGTCCCTCCCCCCTCCGGGTCACCCGCTTACCCTCAATGTTGGTCTCAGATCCCTCTGAGGCTTTGCCCTTGGTGTGGGAGTGCTCCCCCATGGACCACTGGCTGAGGGTGATGGTGATGAGAGTGCCGGCCTCGGACTCCACGTGCCCGGCCTGGGGGTGTGTGCTCTCTGGGATGCTGTTGGGGGGGGGCTGCAGGTGCCGGAGGTCCCGGGGCATTCCTCCTGGGGGTCCAGGGCCCTGGAGCTTGTGTCTACCAGGGGGGCGGCAAGGGGAGGGGGTACCTTGGCCCATTTCCTGCCCTGGACCACTGTGCTCCCCACGAGCCATGGGGTGACTATGGACCCCTTCATGTGCAGGATGCGGTCCAGGGCATCGTAGAATGGGGCGGTCTGGGCACCATGTCCGGACCACCTATTGTTGTCCCAGATGGCTTTGTACCCCCTCTTCAGCTCCTTGGCCTTGGAGTGGCACTGTGCCATGTTGTGTTGGTGCCCCTCCGCCTCCATGTCCCACACTATGTCCTGGTAGACATGCTGGTTGCGCTGGTTGAGCGCGAGCTCCAGCTGGTACTCCAGGGTCCCCCATATCCTTATGAAGTCCCGGGTCTCCTGCAGCCCCCACTGGCCCCCTCTGTGGTAGGCCTTCCTCCTTCATCTCCACCAAAGACTGAAGGTAACTTTAGATGTTATGAAATAGCTGTTCACCACAGTGAATCCCAGTGGATTCCGTGTGGTGGCAGCAATCATGGGAACGTCTGTTTGCTCCTGGCCAGATGTTCACCACAGTGAACACCTGGCTGGGATCAAATTGACCACAGTTCTGGCCCTCAGACCAGTCTAAGGGCCAGAACCTTGGTTAGATTGGCCACGATCCAGGATGAGCCAAAAGTAACGTCTGTTACTTTTGGCCCATCCCGGATTGTGGCCCCAATGGGATCTGCCACAGTGGGTGCATTAGCCACTGTGCCCACCCATCTCCCCATGGGTGGGCAACCAAGACAGCATGGAGGGGCGGGGCTGTGTGGCAATCAGGCTAGCATGTGTACAGAATAGACAGTCTGATCACATGCCAGCCTGATCACTAACAGGGATTGGGGAGGGGGAGGGTCTGCGCATGGAGGGGGCGGGGCTGTGCAGCACGACGTGATAGACCATTGGTCTTGAACCAGTATGGCACTTCCTATATTCTTCATAACCAGTCACATTTACTTTTACTTTCCTGTTAAACATAGCTCTTGCTTTTCATAAATTTACAAAACATTTTGGTTCTCAAATCTTCACTGATCTATAAGGTCAATTCCCTCCAAATTGAAAACAAAATGGGAAATGGAAAATACCTCTGAAATAGTGCTAGATAATGCACCCTTAGTCATAATTACCAAAGAGCATTTGATCTTCCCAGGTGACACAAGGTTTGTATGCCCAAGTCAGATGGGATTCTCAACCGAGACAGATGCCGGTCCAGGGTTCAGCTTGGTGGGCCGAACAGTCCGGAATGTCTGAAAATATCCAGAGAAGCACTTGTGGGATCTCTGCCCACCAGACAGAGTTAGAAGAAAAATGGAAAAGAAAAAGCTTATTTAAGACCAATACAGTGCTTCCCTAAAAGAAAAGTAAAGTCTGCACCTGGGGAGAAACCCTTAAAGAAAAGTAAGAATTACCTTTGAAAAATGGGGAAAGAAAATTTTTTAAAAATTAACTTTAGGGCAAAAGAGAAGTGGCTTGAAAGGAGTGAAAAATGAGAAAAATAAAGTTAAAGATGAACATAAAATGGCTAAAAAAAGAGTGAAAATGAAAAAAATGAAGTAAAAATGGAAATAAAATGTGAAAATAAAAATAAAGATGCGAAAAAAAAGATAAAAGTAGCCTTAAATTAGCTTTAAAAATGAAAAGTGCAAAAAGAGAATGATGGCAAGTGTATGATAGTTTACCTCATGATGATGATGATGACAATTGATGATTGACTGATATGCCACCTTTATCCAAAAGGGTTGGAGCAGCTTATAAACCACACAGATACAGCATAATAAATACCTAGTGGTTTCTTTACCAGTGGTTATTTTATTTCTTACTGTAGCTTGTGACCAAGCTCTGAGAAATAATAGGGAATTAGGAAGCAAGTGAAAAGAAACCATAGAAATGTTTACCTAGATGTTAAGAGGAGACGTACAATACGAAAAATTATAAAGTCACTTTTGCAACACTGGAAATTCACGTTTGTTATGACCATAGACTGCAACTGGTATTTTTCTAGCAGACAGGAGTCCATTTGATAGTCTTAAAGATGATTTATTTCTTTTTACTCTGAGGCTCAAGTCCCTAAAGTAGTAAGTTCAGCAGACTGTAAATAGGTTGCAATTAGGCCACCTGTACTGTGCAAGTCATTTACAAAAGCTATGTTTTTTACACTTCATTAAGGTTTAGGTAGTTTGTGATAGGGAAAACTTAATTCAGATTGCTTTGGGCAATTGGTCTGTGACATGGAAGTACACAACTTTATCTGGAACTAGTCTACCCACTGAACTTAGCCTGGAAAGAAGTAGTGGTAGGTGTTATATCTGAATTGTTCTAACATATTCTAAACATAGACACAGGACTAGGGATGGGCGAACAGAACCGAGTTCAGAAATTCAGTTCGGTTTGGTTCAGTTCGGAATTTCAGTTCAGTTCGGAAGTTCGGTTTGGTCGACCAAACTATTTAAGTTCGGTCCGAACTCCGAACTTCCGAACAAAGTTTGGAAATTCAAACCCCATTGAACTAAATGAAATAGTATCTATTAGGGATGGGTGAACAGAGCCGAGTTTGGAAATTCAGTTCGCTTCAGTTCAGTTTGAAAATCGAGTTCGGTTTGAAAATTGGGTTCGGTTCGGTCGACTGAACTGGTCGAGTTTGGTCCGAACTCCGAACTTCTGAACCGCATTCACCCATCCCTACACAGGACTACCCACACCATCTTAAATGACAATTTCCCCATTCCAATCTAGAAATCTCTCGTCATCAAAAATCTTTTAAACAGAGGAACTTCTTAATCTGCAATCCAATTTGCTTGAAATAAAATTGGGTTGGTTTGAGGAATTCAAATCACTCTTGTTGATTTTTTTTGATTCTCACTCTCTGCACCTCTACTCCTCCCTCGATCTTCACGTCGCTGTCATCTACCTCCCTCCCCTCCCCCGTCTCTCTCTCTTCCTTTTCTCTGACTTTGAGTCCTGGCTCACTTTCTTCCTCTCTGAAGATACCCCCACTCTCATACTCGGTCATTTCAACATTCATATTGATGTCCCTTCCCAGCCCTCCATCTCTCACTTCCTCTCACTAGCCTCATCCTTCAACCTCCACCCTTGGACCAACTCCCCCACCCACACTAATGACCATTCTCTATTTCTTTTGACCTCGTCTTCTCTAGGAACTGCTCTGTCTCTGATCTCTCCTTTGATCCTCATCCCATCTCTGACCTCTTCCTTGCCTCTTTCAACGTCTCCCACCCCCTCCTCTTCCCTGTCTCCATGCCCTTCCATGACCTGCAGACCTCCTCTCTCTACCCCCTTCTCCCATCAGTCTTCTCCTCCCCCTCCCTTCACTCCGCCATCTATTCTTTGAATGTCCTTCTCTCCTCCACCCTTGCCCCCCTCTCCTTCCGCCATGCCTCCTTCCACAACCCCCATTCTTGGCTCACCCCTAGGGATGTGCGAATGCGGTTCGGAGGTTTGGTGTTTGGCCCAAAATTGGGGTGTTCAGAGCATTTGCGAACACCCAGAATCTGAACCACTCCCTGCCCGTACCAGCCGAACAAAGTTCAGGCTCTGAACCAGTTCGGGCAGGGACGTGGGGGGACGGAGGAACCCAGTTTCCCCTCCCCCCTCCAGACTGCGTGGGTGGAAGGGGCACTGGGGAACACCTCCCCGCCTGCCCAGCCTCATAAAATTTTTTTTAACCGACCCCACCCCAGGGATCGCCCTACCTGGTGGTGCCGGAGTTCCGGCCTCGGGTCCAGCGGTGGCGGCATTCCGGAGTAATCCAGACCACTACTAGGCATTCTGGATCAAACCAGAAGGCCTAGTAGTGACCTGAAGAGCCCTAGAGCGCCACCGCTCCCAGACCCATCGGATGCACCACCGCTGCTGGACCCGGAGCCCGACCTACCTAGTGGTGCTGGGGCTCTGGCCCTGGGTCCAGTGGTGGAAGCAGCAGCAGTGGTGGGTCCAGTGGCAGTGGTGCTCTGGAGCAGTTTAGACCGCTACTAGGCATTCCAGTTTGACCTGGCAGGCCTTGTAGTTGCCTGAAGCACTCCGGAGCACCACCTCCTCCAGACCCGCTGCTGGACCTGCCACCACCAGACCTGGGGCTGGAGCCCTGGCACCACTAGATAGGGCAATCCCTGGGGTGGGGTTGAAAAAAATTACAAAGCTGGTCAGGGTGCGGGGGAGATGCTCCCCGGGCCCCTTTCACCCATGCAGCCAGGATGGGGGAGGGAAAACCGGAGGCCCCCCGCCTGAATGGATTTGCCCCCTCTGAACCCATTCGAGCTGAACAGGCCAAACTGAATTGTTTCAGGTTTGGCCAAACCCCGAACGAGCCGAACACCGAACCCCCCAGTGTTCACACATCCCTACTCACCCCCAGTATTCGCCACCTCTGCTCCTGCACCTGTGCTGCTGAATTCCTCTGGTGCAAATCCCACTCTCATGCTAACTTCCTAAACTTCAAATTCTCTCTCTCCTCCCTTACTTCTGCTATCTCCCTCACTGGACAGCATTACTATGCCTCCTGCATTGAGGCCTGTTCTTAGGACCCTCACCACCTGTTCTCCACATATGACTCCCTCCTCAAGTCCCATCCACCTCCTCCATCTTCCCTTTCTGCTCAGGTTCTCACTTCTTCACCTCCAAGATAGACAAGATCCGCCTCGACAACACTTTCTGCTCCTCTCTTCTTGCTACTCCCCTCCCCTCTCCCTCCTCACCCTCCTCTCCTGTCCTCATTCCATCCCACCTCCCTTGATGAAATTTCCTCCCTACTCTCCTCCTCAAACCCTTCCACTTGCCCCCTTGGCCCCATCCCCTCCCGCCATCTGACCTCCTGCTTCCACTGTTGCCCCATCTCTCCTGAACATCATCAACCTCTCCCTCTCTACTGGCTCCTTCCTCTCCACCTTCAAGTACGACACTGAATCTAGGGATGTGCAAACAGAACGTGGTTCGGATGTTCAGACGTTCAGATGTTTGGTTCAAAACCTGAGTTCGGGTTCAGTTGTTCAGTTCGGTGGAGTTCGGTTCATCCAAATTTGGCTGAATATCCAAAAATAGTGCCATCAATACCAATACTAATATCAATTTTTTGGGGGGGGGTATTGGTATCATTTGGCCCTGAAACCACCCCTGGTCTCCACCCCTGGTGCCAGGAAGTCTGCTCCTCATATGCCTCCCCCTTCCAGACATGTTTTTCCCACGCAAAGTCACATTTTCCCACCTCTGACCTCATCCAAACTTATCCAAACTTTTCCGAACTGTTCAGTTGTTCAAACGTTCAGTTCGGACTTTCAGTTCGGTCATCCGAACAGGCCGAGTTTGGCCCAAACTCTGAACATCTGAACTGCGTTTGCACATCCCTAACTGTCTCTCCTATCCTCAAAAAGTCCACTCTTGACCACTCTGACCCTTCTAGCTACCATCCTGTCTCACTCCTTCTTTTTGCTTCCAAGCTTCTTGAATGTGTTGTCTACTCCCACTGCCTCGACTTCCTCTCTGCCAACTCCTCCCTTGACCCCCTCCAATCTGACTTCCACCCCCTTCACTCTACTGAAACTGCTCTTGTTAAGGTCACCAATGATCTTCTTGTGACTAAATCTAATTGCATCTACTCCATTCTTATCCTCCTTGATCTCTCTGCTGCCTTTGATACTGTTGACCACTCACTCTTGCTGGACTCACTTCACTTCTTTGACTTCCATGGCTCTGTCCTCGACTGGTTCTCCTCCTACCTCTCTGATCACTCCTTCAATGTGTCTCTTGCCAACTCCACATCCTCCTCCTTTCCCCTCTTGGTTGGTGTTCCCCAAGGTTCTGTCCTCGGCCCACTCCTCTTCTCCATCTACACCCTGTCCCTAGGCAAACTCATTGCCTCCCATGGCTTCCAATATCACCTCTACATTGATGACACTCAACTGTATCTCTCTACTCCATATATCTCTCCATCTCTTCAAGCTTGCCTCACCAGTTGTCTCTCTGATTTGTCTACCTGGATGTCTCAACATCAACTCAAACTCAACATGGCTAAAACTGAACTCCTTATTTCACACCCCAATCCTTCCTCTCCTTCCTCCCTGTTGATCCTTATAAATGGGCTCACCATCCTTTCTGTCCCCCAAGCCCATAGCTTAGGCTTCATCTTTGACTCACCCCTTTCTTTTACACCCTACATTTGCTTTGTTGCCAAATCCTATTGCTTCTCTCTCCATAATGCGATCCATAGTGGGCATTGAAGGTCTTCATCTTGTGTTCTATTTGGTGGGGTACAGTTTTGCAGTGCTGCTGGTATACCATGCACCTACCTTTATGGCAGCTTCCCTGCATGCTCTGGTGGAGGCTGTGTAGGAGGTGATGTTGTAGTCCCCAGAAGATGATAGTCTTGGGAGACCTCAACATTCACACCAATGCAATTCTCGGGGGAGCCGAGCATAAGTTCATGGCCGACATGGCAACCATGGGCCTGTCCCAGAGGGTCAACAGCCTGACACATATTGAAGGACATACCTAGGACCTTATGTTTTGCTCTGGCCTTGAGGCAGGTGCTCCGTTAATGGGGGAGATATCAGCTGTACACTTGTCATGGACGGATCATTACCTCCTGCAGACATTCCTTCTAGCATACGTCTGCCCCCAGAAGGGTGTGGAACCTTTTTGGATGGTTCGCCCGTGGGGGCTGTTGGACCCATTGCAGTTTCTAGGTGCTCTGGGGGAGTTACCCTCTGACATTGATGACCGTCTCATCGATGACGTCATTAAGCTATGGAACACCTTGCTGATGGAGACTATCGATCGGATGGCTACCGGCATCCGTTACCTAGGTGGAGACAATCACAGACTTCCATGGTTTTCCAAGGAGCTGCAGAGGCTGAAACAAGCTGGGCGATGGTTGGAGCAACGGTGTTGTCATTCTCATGCTGAAGCGGACAGATTGAGGCATAGAGCTCGTTTATGAGTCTATGCCGTGACTATGCGGGTAGCAAAGAGGGAGTTCTTTGCTACCCTCATAGCATCTTCAAAATCCTGTCCAGCAGAGCTGTTCCAGGTTTTGTGGGGGCTGGTCAGTTTGGCCTCCCTTGACCCTGGAGTTGAGTCATCATCTTCCTGCTGTGACATCTTTGCGGATTATTTTGTGGATAAAATTTCTCATATTCACCACAACTTCGATGCCACACTTAAAACAGTAGAGAAGGTAAAGGTTGTAGAAGCCCTGTCATGTCCAATTTTGTGGGATCAATTTCAGTTGGTCACAACCGCTGACATGGTGGAGGTTCTAGGGGCGGTTCAGGCCACCTCTTGTGAATTAGATCCGTGCCCATCCTGGCTAGTTAACAGATGCCGAGAGACAATGGGGCCATTGCTGGCCAGGGTGGTCATCACCTCCCGTTGGGAGGGCAGAGTGCTGAACTGCCTCAAAGAGGTGGTGGTGTGGCCTCTGTTCAAGAAACCATTGCTTGACATTGACTCCCCTTCCAGCTATCGGCCTGTCTCTAACCTTCCCTTTTTAGGGAAGGTTATTGAACGGGTAGGGGCCCAACAGCTCAAGGAGCATCTTGACTGCATCGGTTATCTTGATCCCTTTCAGTCTGGCTTCCATCTGGGTTATGGCACTGAGACCGCACTTGTGGCTTTGGTAGATGATCTCCGCTGCGAGTAGAATCAGGGTCGATTGACCCTATTGATTGTGTTAGATCTTTTGGCAGAATTTGATACCATTTGCCATGAAATGTTGGTGACGCACCTGCGGGACAGTTCGGGGGTGGGCAGGACTGTTCTCGAATGGTTCCGCTCATTCCTGACTGGAAGAACTCAGTGGGTGGTGCTCGGTGATTGTTTTTCATCTTACCAATACCTCTTATGTGGAGTTCCACAGAGTTCTGTTTTGTCCCCTCTCCTGTTCAATTTGTATATGTTGTCGCTCTATGAGGTGATTAGAGGGTTCGGGGTGAGGTGTCATCAGTAGGGCTGTAGCGGAATGTTGCAGCGGAAGCTATTTCCACCGGAAACAGCGTTTCCGCAATTAGTGGTACGGTGTGGCAGAGGCTTTCTTTCCACTAGTTTCATTCTGCTACTTCCGCAGTTCCGCTAAGTTCATTCCGCTACTTCCACAGGCTTCACAAAATAGCTGAAACATAACATTCTCGCTACTTCTGCCATTCCACCAGTGCCACAAAATAGCAGATTAACGGTTTTCCGTCAGTTTCCGCAATTTCCCCGCAATTCCGCAATTTGCAGAATGCCGGCGGAATTAGTGGAATGTCCGCAGAAAAGCCACTGTGTGGCATGGGAAATTCCAAAATTGTGGAATGGAATCGCAGCGTGGTAACAGCTGCTGCCACATCAGCCCTAGTCATCAGTATGCAGATGACACCCAACTGTATCTCTCATTTTCAACAGATCCAGGCCCAGCTGTCTCAGTGCTTACCTGGTGTTTGGAAGCTGTGGAGGATTGGATGAGGGCTAACTGACTGTGATTGAATCCTGACAAGATGGAGGTGATGGTAGTGAGTAAGTCAGTGGAAGTGACAGCTCCCATGGTTGATGGGTTCTGTCCTCTGCTGACTTCCCAGGTACAGAACCTGGGGGTGCTCCTCGATACGCAGCTCCGCCTGGATATTCAGGTGGAGGTTGTGGTGAGGAGTGCCTTCCACCAGTTACATCTGGTGCGGCAACTTTGGTCATTGGTTTCAGTCCCTGATCTGGCCACGATCATCCATGCTTTTATCACCTCTCGACTAGACTTCTGTAACACGCTGTACATGGGGCTACCCATGGTGATGGCTCAGAAGCTGCAGCTGGTGCAGAATGCGGCGGCCCAGCTCTTAGTGGGACTGGGCCACTGGGAGCACATTACACCAATCCTCAAGTCTCTGCACTGGTTACCAATAGTCTTCCAGACTCCATTCAAAGTGTTGGTTTTGACCTATAATGCCTTACACGGTCTGGGTCCTGTCTACTCGTGGAATCGCCTCACTCACCGGGTCCTAGACCAGACACTGCTGTCATGCTGGGGCACCACACTGGAGGTCCCCTGGATTTTCCGGGGGGCCACACAGAATAGGTCATTCTTGGTGGCCGTGCTGTGCCTTTGGAACTCTTTCCTGGTGGGGGCCCTTCTGACCCTGGACCTCCCAGCTTTCCAAAGGAGTTGTGAAACCTGGCTGTTCCATCAGGCATTTGGTCAGGAGAGGGGGGAGGGGTGGGTAGCGGGTGGGGAGGGAGGGGGTTGGTTTTTATTCTTTTTTATTGATATTTTATTATGTTTTATGATTATCCCAGATTGCCTGTGGCAAGAGGGGTGGGGTATACTTTTTAAAAATAAATAAATAAATAAAAAACATTGTTAAGATTCATCCTTTTCTCTCTATCTACTCTGCCAAAACCTTTGTTCATGCCCTGGTCATCTCTTGCCTTGATTACTGAAACCTCCTTCTCACTGGTCTCCCCCACTTTCACCTTACTCCCCTTATCTCCATCAAAACTTCTGCTGCCAGGGTCATCCACCTCGCACGTTGCTTCAACCATGTGCAACCCCTCCTCTACACTCTTCACTGGTTTCCCCTTCCTGAAAGACTCATGAACAAGCTCCTAGTCTTCACAAGCTTGGTCCCCCCCACCTCTCTGCACTAATTTCCCTCCATACTCCAGTCCATGAACTCCACTCCTCTGCACAGGAGTGGAGGCAAAAGGGTACTGGGGGAATATTAAGGGATGGGCTATTTTCACAGTGATTAGCTCAGAAATATTGTACAACAAACAGACAGAAACCCTGGAGTAAAATGGTACCCCTGCCAATGCAGTAAACGGTAAATGAACAGTATGTGGTTAAACAGTAAGCAGATTGTCAGTAAGTCAGAGACAGTATTTTACAGTATTTTGAGACCTGAGAAAGTGCAAATGGCATCAATATCAAAAAATGACAGAAAATTGATCCAGGTTCCCAAGATGGCAAAATTTCTCATGAGCAGCAACTTAGCTTCTCTTTTCACCCCTACCAGAATCTATAGCTGCTTCCAAAGTGTCACTGACTATGGCTGTGCATCCCATGAGGAATTAATACTAAATCCCCCCCCCCCGGCCCTTTTCTTAAATAATTTAGATTTGCAAAAATGTATTGTTTTCTCATTTTTTGTAAGTCACACTAAGTCGTTTGGGAAAGGATAATAATAATAATTAATAATTCAAACCTAGTACTACCAGTACTGATATTCTTTGTAACATGTATCAGTATAGGAGATCAAAAAAGTATCATTTTTATTCTTGGTCAGACTGAAATTGTTTGGCCTGGAATTTTTATTCCTCTATTCTGTTGCTATATCAGAGATCTTTTTGCACAGCCTGAGCTTCATAAAATAGATTAATTCTCTCTCTCTCTCTCTCTCTCTCCCTCTCTCTATCCCCATTTTTTAGTTATGGAAAAAAGTCAAATACCAAAAAATAACATATAAAATAACCATATAAAATGATGTACCAGCATCACAAAATATGAATTAAAAATATAAAAAATTATAAGACAAAAGACCAATAAAGCACCCTTGATATCAGAAAAACAATCAGCATTCAACCAAAGAAGGTCTTACATATTTTCCTAGCCCCTTACACAAAACTAGGGCTGATGCGGCAGCAGCTTTTACCGCGCCGCGATTCCTTTCCTCCATTTCGGAACTGCCTGCGCCACACCGCGACTTTTCTGCGGATATTCCGCTAATTCCGCCGGAATTCTGCAAATCGCGGAATTGCGGAAAAATTGCGAAAAATTTTTGGAAATCGCGGAAAACCGCTATTCCGCTATTTTTTTGCACTGGCGGAATTGCAGAAATAGCAAAAATGTCATGTTTCCACGATTCCACTAAGTTGCGGAATTAAATAAGCGGAACCGCGGAATGAAACCGCGGAATGAAAGCCTCTGCCATGCCATTCCACTAATTGCAGAAACACTGTTTCCGCCGGAAATAGCTACCGCTGCGATATTCCGCTACAGCCCTACACAAAACTTGCCAATGAAATTAAAATAAGAGACCCGTCATGAAAGCTCGCCTATTCCTCACCCAAAATGTTATCAGAAATCCACTCACCTATAAAGCCAAGATGAAGATGATACCCATAGATCTTAGCGGGAACAAACAGTAAGCTAACTGGTCTATAGGCATCAGGAGTCAGGACAAGATTGATCTCCCTTTTAAAACTTTGGAATAAATATATTCTGTTTCCATTCCAGGGGCAAAGAATTGCTCACAATTATTGCATTAAAAATATCTGATAATACAAAGGCCCAGAACAATATATCTGATTTAAAATATTCAAATCTGGGGTAAATAATCAGGACCTGGAGCTTTACCTGATCTTAGTTCCTGTATACAGTCAGAGACCAAAAGAGGTGTAGCCCTATAGGGATCCAAAAGGTTCAGAGAAGGAGCAGTGATCTTCAAGACATCAAGCTCAACTAATAAGGGGGAATCTAAAAAACTGTCCCGACCAAATGCATCAATAAAGTCATCTGTACATGGTTGCCTCCCACCCCTTCTCTTTTCATTATTCTGCTATTTTTTCTGTTCTAGCTGTATGATATCTTATGAAGGACAAATGTGCTAAGCAGTTTACCATTAATTTTCAGCTACGATTTGAAGTGCCTCAAATAGCTTGCAGCACTTTATTCTGATCCTAAACAATGAACAATATTTAAATTTCAATAAAATGAGGTCCTTTCACTTGTTAAGTCCTTGCTTATCCAATACAAATCTCTTTTTGTTAGAAGCCCCAAGCATAGTTTCATCTACATTTGGCTGACATCCCAGGGAGATATACATTCATGAATTTCCCTTGGAAACTCATAGTTGGGCTGAAATGAGAATCGGTTTGATACTTATGAGAATGTCACAAGAATTGAGAACTGTTACTGAAATCCTGAGAAGATCGCAGTATTGTTTCAAAATCTCATGAGATTCCTGAAAAAAATTAAAAACACTAAGGGATGGGCCAATGCGGTTCAGAAGTTCGGATTTCGGACTGAACTTGGTCTGTTCGGTCGACTGAACCAAACTTCTGAACCGAACTCAAATTTCAAACCGAACCGAACCGAATTTCCAAACTTCGTTCTGTTCGCCCATCCCTAGTGGCAACACACACCAAAAAACCTGGTTTTGAATGGCCAAACTTGGTTCGGAAGTTTGTAATTCGACCGCGCTTGGTCTGTTTAGTCAACCAAACTGAACTTCCGAACCGAACTCTAATTTAAAACCGAACCGAACCGAATTTCCAAACTTGAATTTCAAACCAAACCGAACCAAATTTCCGAACTCCGTTCTGTTCGCCCATCCCTAAAAACACTTTACGCATGTACGAAATGGCTGCTGTGGCCATTCTGTGTATGTACAGCCTTTTCCAAGATGGCATAGGCCGTGTCGTTGCCATTTTGGAAAAAGGCAGCTGTTCTACACATGCACAGATCCAGCTGCTCTTTCGCAAAATGATGTTTATGTGGCCTGTACCATCTTGGAAAAGGACTGCATATGGGCAGAATGGCTACAGCGGCCATTTGTGCATGTGCAGAGCATTTTCCCCCAAGAATCTCGTGAAAACTTGTTTCTTGACAAGATTTCCAAGAATTGTGAGATCAAGTTTCAGCTCTACTCATAATCAAAGCATGTTCTGCACTGTACTCCTCTGAGTCTGATTATGAAGAATACCACATTATGATATGGCTAGAAGATGCTTATTGCGACTCATTTGCACAAGATACAGGGTATATTTTAGCTTTAATGTTGATTGCTGCGAGACCTGGTCTCGCCCAATATATTTATTTATTTTTTATTTATTTATTTAAATTTTTATCCTTCCCTCAAAAGACTCAGGCTGATGTTCTGAGTTAATAAAGAGGTGTGGCCAGTTTTACCCAAATTGTGTCTGTAGCCTCTATACATGTTGTGAGGACAACAGATGTGAAAATATCTACACCACTGAATCAGATCTTGGGACCTGACACTGAAGAATGCCTTTATAGTTTACTGATATAAGACAAGTTTGTCAAGTTAGCATGCCATGTTTCAAGTCACTGATGCTGTAATTTTGTTTTTGTTTGCCTCTCCAAAGTTGTCCCTCTCTTCTTGATTTCATTAACTCTTCACCTTCATCCCGATGATGAAGTTAGTAAGGTAGCAAATGCAATTTGCCTTTTCTATCAGCATTGTTTAGTCTACTACCCTTCAAACCAGATGAATAATTCTACCAATGGATTATTGCTTGTAACAGTCTATCAGGTTCCATGTCATTAAATATATGTTTTTAGAGTCACTCTGGATAATCACTATTGTCCGCATCTTTGAAAAATAATCAATTTTCATATCCAATAATAGTAAGGAAAAAATCAGCATTGTTCCAGAGTAGTTTATCTGAATTTGCACCTGTTTCGCCACATACTCTTTTCACAGCTACTTCAAACAGAAATCAAGCAGAGAAAATATGTAAGAAAGACAGTCACTCAATAAATAAACAAATTAAAATAACAGTCAAAAATATGGTGCACTTTTCATCAAAGAATTTTAAACCACTGTACAAACAATTCATTCTGTTCTGAGTTTTCAGTGAAGCTGAAGATAAGTAATTCCTGTTAAGCAGAGTTACCATGCAGTGTAACTTCAATAAAATGAGCCCCCATGTGACCAGAGGAATTTTTTTTTTAGTTATATTAGTATATTCAGCATAATAAGAGGATACCTTGGAATTACATGTTTTTGTCTGGTTTAGATAAGCACCCAGTTCTGGACAAATCATAAAAAATGGAATAATACCCCCTTCTCCCATCTCTCAGATTGTAAGCCCGAGAGCAGGGACCGATTCTATTCCATTACTTTGTCAGGTACATTGCTTGTGCTATATAAATGCTTGCTAATAATAATAATAATAATAATAATAATAAAGAAGGGTCTGGATTTTAAAGATCAAAATGAGGGAGTTAGTTCATACTGTATTACAAGGTTCACAATAAAACTATAAAAATTGGCAACACTTAGGGTATTTTCAGACATGACACCCCCACTTGTGGCCAAGCTTACCCTTGCGTGGCCATGAGCAAGAGTGTCACGTCTGCTCCCACCCTGCCAAATGTTTACCACAGTCAGGGATAGCACGGGATCTGTGTTGGGCTTCAGGTCAGCACACATTAATGTTAAGCTCTGCCACAGTCTGGGTTAGGCATCCCTGGACCATGGTAGAGTGGACCATTATGTTTGATGGCCCACTCCACCGAACCCAGGGCAGCAGTTCCTGGCAGGCACAGCGGCCTCATAGGCTGCTGCACCCACCCGTCAGGGAGGAGGCAGGGCCATGCTGAGGAACACATGGGGGGCATAGCTATGCAGACCCATGTCTGCACATCCCCACCCTCACCCCAGGTAGGGGTCTGCCCAGCCGCCAAACAAACATTCTGGCAGCTGGGGCTGGGGAGGGGGCAGGGAGAGTGTGGGGGATGTGCAGACTTGGATCCACACAGCACCAGCCACCGCGCTTCTTAGGGTGGACCCATCCGAAACTTCCCCAGCCACCAGTTGAGGTTAGGTGGAGTGGGCCATCAGACATGATGGCCAGCTCTATCATGTTCTGGGGACGCCTACCCCAGATGGTGGCAGGGATTAATATAGGATGTGTGCTGGCTGGGAACCCAGTGCACATCCTGTGTGTTGACCATGCCATGGTCCGGGGTTACTTCTGCTTCCTCCTGTGGTAAACATCTGGTGGGGCAGGAGCACATGTGATGCCCCCACCTGTGGCCATGCTGTAAGCTGTAAGCATGGCCAGGGGTGGGGGTGTCACATCTGAAAATGTATTTATTTATATTTATTTATATTAAAATGTATGTGCTGCCCCCTCCTGTCATAGGCATCTCAGGGTGGCTAATAACATTTTAAAAACATATTAAAATATATATCAATTAAAACAGCCTAAAATCCACAAACAAAACAACTCATATCCACCCACCCTAACCCAACCCACCTACCCCATCTCCCTCAGTAAAGGCCCGATGGAACAGCCAGGTCTTACACTATCTGAAGAAAGAGGGGAGGTTAGTGATCAAGCGAACCTCCAATGGGAGGGAGTTCCACAGCCATGGCGCAGCAACAGAGAATGTCTTCCTCATGGTTGACACCTAGGAAACCCAGGGGATCCCGAGGAGCGCAACCTGGATTACAGCAGGGGCTGATCCAGAACTCAGATGGTGAGGCAGTCCTTCAGGTAGGTAGGGCCCAAGCCATTTATGGCTTTAAAGGTAAACACCAACACCTTGAATTGGGTCCAGAAGACTATCGGCAGCCAGTGCAGAGAGAAAAGCACTGATGTAATGTGCTTGTGGTGGCCCATCCCAGTCAAGAGATGGGCCACCACATTCTACAACAGCTGCAGTTTCTGAAGCAGCACCAAGAGTAGCCCCACGTAGAGTGTGTTACAGTAGTCTAGTCTCGAGGTAATAAAAGCATGGACGACTGTGGCCAGATCCGAGTTCGAGACATACAGCCAAAGCCGACGTATTTGATGTGACTGGCGAAATGCCCCCTTCACTACAGCCACTACCTGGACATCCAAGCAGATATGCAGATCCAGGAGCATCCCCCAGACTCCGGACCTGAGAAACCAGGGGTGAACAGACCCCATCAATGATCGGGGCCATCACTCCCTCAGCTTTCCCCACCACCATCACTTCAGTCTTGTCATGATTCAATTTCAGGCGGGTCTCCCTCATCCAATCCCCCACAGCTTACAAACACCAGGTAAGCACCGAGACCTCCGGACCTCATGAATATGAGAGATATAGCTGGGTGTCATAAGCATACTGATGACATCTCATCCCAAACTCCCTAACAACCTCCCCCAAAGGCTACATATACACATTGAACAAGAGAGGGAATAGAATGGAACCCTGTGGATCCCCACAGGTGAGTCCCCATGTGGAATATGAAAACTCCCCCAGCACCACACACTGGGTCCTCCCAGCCAGGAAAGACCAGAACCATTCAAGAACAGTCCCATTAATCCCTCCCCAGTCCCACAGCCGAATCACCAACAACTCATATCAACGGTATCAAATGCAGCTGAGAGATCTAACAGAGTCGAGTGGCCCTGGTCCAACTCACGGGAGAAATCGTCGTCCAAGGTCACAAGCGCAGTTTCCGTGCCATAACCCAGATGAAAGCCAGACTGTGAGGGATCAAGAAAGTTGACCCGGTCCAAATGCTCTGAAGGTGTCGAGCCACCACCTGTTCAATAACCTTCCCTAAAAAGGGCAGGTTAGAGACCGGCAATACCTGGCCAGGATGACAGAGTCCAATGATGGTTTCTTGAGCAGGGACCACACCACCACCTCCTTGAGGCAGTCCGGCACCCTGCCCTCCCCAAGGGAGGTGCTGACTATCCCTGCCAGCAACGGCCTTAATGTCTCCCAGCTAGCCTTAACCAGCTAGGATGGGCATAGATCTAGTTCACAATAAGTAGCTCGAACAGTCCCAAGGGCATCCCCCACATCCAAGGGCGACACAACCTGAAATTCATTGCACAAAACAGGACAAGAAGGGGCTTCTACTGCCTCTGACTCACCCACTGCTAAAAAAGTTGCGTCGAAACTGTGGTGAATCTCAGCGATTTTATCCACAAAAAGTCCACAAACAGATCACAGTGAGCATTTGATAATTCTAAGTCCAGACGGAGGGAGACCGGACTGACCAGCCCCCTCACCACCTGGAACAGCTCAGATATGGGCAGCAAAGAAAACCTTCTTTGCTGTCTGCACCACAACGGCATATGTACGAAGCCAGACTCTATGCCACAATAGGTTAACTTCAGTATGCGACTGACGGCACCATCGCTCTAACCACCGCCCTTCCCACTTCATCCGTCACAGCTCCTCTGTATACCAGGGGGACCTGCATTGTTGGCAGTTTGGGAGCGGATGCCTAGGGGCCACATGGTCGTTGGCCTCCGCCAGCACAAGGTTCCACATGGACATGAAGTCATCGAGTGAGCAGTCATCGAGGTCAGAGAAAACATCCCCTAGAGCTATCTGGAACCTTTCTGGTTCTATAAGACTTCAGGGGCGAAACAACCTAACTGGTTCCTGGGGGCTGCCATACGCCAGGATACTAGCCTGGAGCAGATAATTAAAATACCCTTAATTAGGGTCTCAATTAAAATTACTATGAGAATACAATGACAATTACAATAAAAATACCTTTAATTACAATCTCTCAGATTGTAAGCCCTAGGGCAGGGACTGTATCTATTCCATTACTTTGTAAAGTACCAGGTACATTGTTGGTGCTATATAAATGCTTGCTAATAATAATAGTAATTATTATTATTATGGTTACTTTCAAATGAGTGGTATTTTAGAAGTTAAAAGGCTTGCTCAACAAAGAGAATATGAAGAGATCTCCTTTAGATCACAAGGTCTGACTTTTCACTTGGGGAAGTGAAAGATTAAAATTCTGGTCCCAGTGGCCCATATGTTTTGTGGGATGAGTCTTGTTTTGAAACACATTAATTTATGGAAGACTTTCTAAGATGTCTTCCTCCCCGAACACAAACCTTCTCAATGCTATCTATATCTAATATCTATCATTGCCTTTTGTGAATTCAGTGCTCCATGTACAGCTTATAATATATATCCACCTGCATCGTACCATTCAGGAGGAAAGATGTTTTATAAATTTGCTGTGAAATATTATCACTGCTATTAATTCACATTAATACAGAACAAGGACAGAGGAGTTGAAAGTCATATGGTTCTGAATCTTAGAGTCTGATCTTTAGGGGTTAGTAGTACCTTCATTTTTTACCTTTATAATTTTTTTGCAGACCAGAACTTTTAGGAATTGACCACAAGCATTTTAATTAACAAAGCCCTGCCTGAATATCACAATTAATTAATGTTAATACCACATAAATAAGGTAGTTTATTGTTAGCTTAGGCTTTAACAATTAATACAAATATACAAAATAAATTAAAAACACATTTACAGAAATGGAAACCGCTCTTATATATCCCATATTATCATTTCCACCATCAAGGGGGGGCTTAGGTAGGACCCCGAGACCGATGAGAGTGAGGATTAAGATTGAGGGGCCCACTGCCCGGTCCCTATCCCTTAGGAGTTGGGTTGGGCACTCTTAATTTGAATGACGGCCCAACAGTATTTCGCCACTGCTCTAGTAAGGTCTGAGTCAAATGGATGCAGAAAGTGCCTCAAAACCCTTTCAGATGGCCTGGTCTCCATGGAGAATCCCCCCAGATATTTGAATCTCGGCCCGTTGAAGGCCGGGCAGTGAAGGATAATGTGTTCGGGGGTGTCTATGACACCTAGGCAACACATTGTGCATTCTCGCTGGCCTAGGGGGACCTTCGCATAGCGTCCCCGCAAGAAATGTTAATGAATACAGCCCAACTGCCCGGTAAGAATTTTCAGCTTTACTTGACTGGACTCATTTGGGAAAGCTGTTTGCCAGTCAAAAGGCTCCCAGGCATTCTGAGAAGAGTAGTCATAGATGCCATCCATGGTTGTTAATGATTGTATCTGTATGGAAAATCTTTTAGGTCCAGTATTGTCTATTGAAAAGCACTGTGTCCTTCTCATTCATGCAGAGTCAGCAGGGTGCCTGCTGGCAATTTCCATTACAATGTATTGCCTTATCTAGCAGACAAGATTGTAATGTGGGTGAAGGACTTAATGGAATACCAAAATCAACTGATGTTATATTTCTTTTTTTAAATCAACATTAGGAGCCACAGGTACTGGGACTTTAAAATAATGCGCAGATCTTATTTTCTCATTCCTTAGCTTCCAGTACTATAATAAAATGATGTAGGCATTAATTATCTTCGGAAGCATGTTACTTTTTTATCTGTACCCTGAACAAAAAATTAATGATAAAATCATGATCCATGTTCACCGCTCTGACCAAATCTCATCATGTTTTGGAATTACTCCATTAACTACCTCTCCAACACCACCATATTATGCTCAAGCCCAATTCTAGTAAAATCCTTGTACAATCATAGTGAAGGGATCTCAAAGTCCAACCACCTGCTTTGATGGAGGAAGTTCACACAGCTACAGAATCCCTGATGGATGAGTGTTCAGTCTCAGCTTGTAGGAAGGCCGCTGTCTGATCTGTTGTGTGAGCTGTGAGTGGGCTGAGGGCGAGCATCCAGGGTGGCTGGTTTTAGCCGGGGCTGCTTCCCTCTTGTTAGCCCTTGGATTTTTGTTTTTATTTTTTGTTTCCTGTCTCCTGGAGTGTTGTACAGCCCAGGGAGGTGTGTCCTCATGCTGTAGGGGCTCTCCTGCTGCCCAGGAAGCCATGCGGTGAGATGCTGGCTCATTTCCGCCAGCTGGACTTAAGAGGGATGCTGCTGTCCTTGTCCACATGGACTTTGGCGCTGGCTTGATGCTGGTACTAAGGACTTTTTGAGGGGACAGTTTTTGGGAGGTGAAAAGTCAAGCACCCTCACTGCCAGCTCTACATAAGAATGTGGCATTGACTATTCTCCAAGAGATAAGCACTGCCAATGTACGCTCTGTAAAGAGCAATGCACCTTCTTCCAGGAGTCAAGCATTGCCAATGTCAGCACTGTGTAAGCACGAGGCATTGGTTATTCTTCAGGAGTCAAGCATCAACGAGTTTGCAAGACCTGGCTGTTCGCCCAGGCCTTCGGAGGAGAGGGTGGGAGGAGAGGGTGGGAGGATGGGGTAGGGAGGAGGCCCAAAACTTCCCGAAGCTGGTGAACTATATCCGGGTACTCTGATCAAGGGCGAAACCCTTTCCCGCAAGAGATGTTTCCCCCTAGGCCGTGTTCAAGGTCGGGGGATTAATCGGAGCGGAGGAAGGGATTTTTCAGCCCCCTTAGTGGGTGGGCCGGGGAAGCTGGTCAGGTTCGTTAACAAAGGGGGGAAATATCTGAGGGTTATATCCCATCCCCCTCAAGTTGGCTTAAAGGCGGACCCCTGCCCTTTGCCCAATTTAGTTCAGGGTCTCGTGGGGGGGAGTATGGAAGTGGACCCACCTACGATGGGTGTGGCCCCTTCCGGGGTACCTGGGGAGGGCTCTACCGCTGCTGGTCCCCCTCATCCTTTCCATCTAGAAGGGCAGAAGGCCATATTGGAGCAGTTTGGTGCCTTATCTAAGAATCTAGGGAACTTTACTTTACGGTTAAAATCTCCCCATTCCCACTCTCATCCCCTTCTCCTCCCCATTATGGACTCCAGCCTAATAGCAGTTAGGAAGAAAATACTGCCTTTGCAGGTTGGGGGGGGTGAGGAACCGGGGCCTACTAGGGTATCCTCCCCTCGCCTGGTGGACCTCGAGAGAAGTGGGGTGATTGATCTGGTGGGTGATGTAGCTAGTACTGATGGCTCCTACCCCTTGTTTGGTGCTGGGGGGGACGAGGGGCTGGAAGGTTGTGTGGGAGCTGCCGGGGTGATGAATTTGGGGAGGTCTGAACCTCTGGCACACTCCCTTGCTATTATTGATCTGGATTTGCAACCCCTGTTGATTGACCCCCCCCTTCCAGGGACCGTGGATAGGGGTGTGCACCCTCCGGTAGGGAAATGACTTTGTGATGTGGGCTTTGAGCCCCATAAATTCCTCAGCTGGAATATCTCAGGATGGAAGGCTCGCTCTCGAGAGGTTGATTTTTTTAGTTTTTTGGCCAATTTTAGTTTTATTTTCTTGCAGGAAACCTGGTCCGTGGAGGATTTCTCGTGCAGACGTTTTTTGGTTTTTTGCTTAAATGCCCATATTTCTGCCTCTGCTGGTAGGCCTAGCGGGGGTTTGGCCTTATTGGTCTCCCCCGATTTGGGAGTACGGATTAAATTTTGCAGCTCTATTGGAGCATATTTTGCCTTGTACCACTGTCTATTCCCTTCGGGTTTGGAGCTGTTGTTGGGGAATGTCTATTTACCTCCCCCTTCCTCCCCATATTTTTTGTCCGATTTTTGGGAGCAAGTAAGTGGGTTATTATCAAGGTCGTGTGACTCTCATCCGGGGGCCTGGCTGATAATTGGGGGTGACCTCAATATCAGGCTGGGAGCGGTATCTTTGGATCATGCCCCCCCAACATTAGTTGATTCTGTTTGCATGGTGAGTCGCCGATCCTCTAGGGACACCACGGTTAGCCGTGGTGCGGACCAGTTATGGGGTTTCTTGGAGGAGTGGGGTTTAATGGTGGTGAATGGTTGCTCGAGGGGTGACCCGAATGGGGAGTTCACCTTTCATTCTCCCCAAGGGTCTAGTATTATTGATTATTTTTTGATCCCCAATCTTTTTTTTGATTGTGTACACGATTTCCTTGTGATCCCCAGGTTCGAAACTAACCACCTGCCTATAGTTCTTTCGATTTTGGATCCCCAGGGTGCTGTAGCCCACTGGCCTGGTCATGGGGATGAGGCCCCTGGGTTTGTCCGTGTTAAATGGTCAGAGAAACTTAGAGATGCCTTTGAGGCCTTTATTTGTCAAGAGAGGGTGGAGGCCTTAGTGAAGGCAGTTAGGATGGGGGGGGGGGGACATTTGGATGCCTTTGAGGCCCTTTTGGACCTCTTGTTCCCCTTAGTAGCGATGCCATCCAAGATTGCCCCTTGTGGGCCAAAGTCCTTTTCTTGGTTCGACTCTGAATGCCAAAGTAAGAGAGCTATGTTGCAGAAGTTAGCTAGACGCCTAAAGGGTGATCCCTCCCGGCCCATTAGAGTGGCCCTTCAGGCCATGAGGAAAGATTATAGGTGCTTACTTGCCGCCAAACGGCTGGCAGCTCAAAAGAAGGGCTGGGAGGATTTGCGGAAGGCGGTCCTTTTCAAGAACCTAAGTCATTTTGGGATCTCATTCATAGGAATAGAGCTGGCCGGCAGGAGGCTGTTATTTCCTCTGTGGTCTGGGTGGATTTTTACTCTTCTATATTTGCTGACCCAGCGGAAGGGATGGTTCGACCTTCCTGTAGGGACAATTTCCCTGCCTGGCCCCCTGTATCTAAAGAGGAGATCATTACATTTATAGCACAACTTCGTAATGGGAAGGCCCCGGGTGGGGATTTTATTCCCCCAGAATTGTTGAAGTGTCACCCTGATTGGTGGGCTAATATTTTGGCTCCCCTCTTCTCCGCAATAAATGAGGACGGAGAACTTCCCAAGGCCTGGCTTGAGGGAATAGTAGTACCTATCTTTAAGAAAGGGGACCCTTCCCTTCCCTTCCAGGAAATTATCGCCCCATCTGTCTTTTAAGTGTAGTGGGGAAGTTATACACCAAGTTCTTGCTGGGGAAGGTACAGGCCTGGTTGCAGGAGTCTGGATCCCTGGAACCTGAACAAGTAGGGTTCCAAGGGGGGAGATCTACGCTGGATCAGATAGTCACCCTCTCTGCAT
>QEPC01006207.1:232102-242814 GCA_003113815.1 Sphenodon punctatus
CCGCGGCTGTGGAACTCCCTTCCGGAGGAAGCTCGCCTGGCCCCAAGCCTTTTAACATTTCGGCGGAACTGTAAGACCTGGCTGTTTGCCCAGGCCTTTGGGAGGGAGGGTGGGGAGGGATGATTTTAGTCCCCCACCCATTTATTTATTATTTTTCTAGCCCTGTTTTATATGGTATATTTTATATTTAATATTTTAAAATGAATTTTAAATGTTTTAAAATTGATTGTTGGAAGCCGCCCCGAGCTGCGTTGCAGGAGGGGGCGGGGTATAAATTTGCTAAATAAATAAATAAATATATGAGGAGGCTGTAACCAGCCCGGCTCCACCCCCAGTTGAGCAGGTTTCTGGCTGTTTTCCAGCACCAATCAGCTAGCTGGCAGCTGCCATTAAACCCTGGCTGCATAGGCGCAGAAGTGTGGGAGCCAATTCACGCTTCTGAGCCTGTGCAAGCCAGGTGATTGGCGTTAGTGCGGGGCATGGTGGAGGCAAAGGAGGCAAGCAAGGCAGCACTGCACAGTTCTTCCCAGCACTTCAGTGGGGCCAGGGGGATGGGGGCACCTATCCCTAAAAAGGTTCCACGCCTGTGTGGGGGTGCACGCCCAGAACAGCTCCAGGAACAGGCTGCCTCCGCATCTGGCTGTTTACACCCGATGAGTAAGTCCTGCCTTCAATGAAAAAAAAGTTTTCTCATGAATTAGAGGGCAGGAGTCAAATTTAATCTCTTTAACTAATATCAGGTCCTTGCACAGGAAGCTTGATTATGTGGTTATGTTTTTTTAAAAACTTATTTATCCAGAATAGCTAGGTTTACCAGGCATGTCTTATTTTGAAGGAGAACCCTTATTTTAGAAGAAAAAAACCTCTGCAGAACAGACTCCAACTGCTCCGTGGTCTTTACAGCAGGGTATAGTGGTGAGGGAAAGGTCTATGGGATGCATTAAGTATACAGGCTGTCATTAGAACATTTGTTTTCAAGCAATTTATCCCACTTATTTATTAAATGTCATCTGTTGCTAACCTAAATCAAGTGATCTGACTTTCCTATCATGTCTATTTTCAGACTCTCATTGACAGAACGGGCCATTTCAAGACCCAAATATCACAATTTTGTCAGCTTGGCCTCAGCCTGTCAAAGCGAAATCAGTGCCATCTGTCAATCACTGACAGGAAACAATGCTTCAGGAAGGACCAAGGTGAGGAGCTAGCCTGCGAGCTGTCAGCAGCAGCAGATGGAGGGACTGTGGCTGCAGCAGTCTCAGTGCAGGCTGGAGCATGCTGTCAGGTGAGGAAGAGGCCTTGGGGGGAGAAAGGCAGCCCAGGATAGGGGAATGGTCTGAAGAAGACAATGGCAGCTGGACAGAGAGGTGGGGGCGGGAGAGGAAATGAACATAGGAGTTCTAGGGCATGGTGCCTGAAGCAAAGACTAGGACAGAGATTCAGCTTGTAAGAGGGAAGAGACAAGGGGAGAGTGACAGGCACTGAAAAGGGGAGAAGGAGTGTTCAGTTAGAAGCTATTTTAAAACATTCTGAGTTACTTTCCATAGTCACAAAGCCTCTTAGCCCTGCAGTAAAATTAGGAATGAGCAACAGTGGAAATAAAGCCCTGCCTTGAGTGATAAGAAAGAGCAGCAGGGCGCAGCACTGTTAATGATATAGCTTTGTCATTTCGGAGATGGGCAGGCTCTAAAAATACCAGGAGAGATCTCCAAGTCCTAGGGAAGGCAGCACTTTTGCTATATATGGCAAAATACTTCCTGGGCACTTTGAAAGAAGGATGCTAGCTCTTTGTCCTGATGGCAATTACAGGATGATGGGTAATGGGGAGACCTGAGTCAGGAATCCAACTGTGCAGTCAAAAATGTCTTCCTCTATTTCTCTCAGAAGCAGAGCTGAAATGTGTACCTTCCAAAACGGGAATACACATTGAAATGAAGGTAAGCATCAAACTGTATGGGGCACTAATCAGTACCAGATAGGGTGCAACATGCTCCACAAGTTTCTGATTTTCTGACTTCTGGTACCAATTTTCTGGTTTTCCAATTGACAAAAGGGTAAATCAGTAATATGCAGTATTTGGGTGCCCACCTCTGTACTACTCAAGTACTGGTCAGGCACCCGGAAGACTGCTCAAACTCATGGGTATTACCTGCAGGTAGCAAGTGTGCTACCGCTAGAAGGTATTTCTAGTTTTAGCATCAGTCCCTATTGTGAAGAACTCCTGCCACCCCTTTTTAAAAGTGCTTTTCATTGTGCTGTTTTTGCAGCATGTTTGTTCAACGGAGCCCATCCCATGCCCTGTGGATGTGCAGTTGTGCGCACATGTGTGTACAACTGTGTGGTTCGTGCAAGCGCCATAGGTCCTATGTTGGGCGGGGGGCTGTGGCGATCCACAGGGCATGGGAATCAGCTCCATCAGCTTCAGTTGCATAGAACAAGGAGGCAGTGTGCTTTATAAAAAGCATCCTGCAGACGTTTAGTCACTGCAGTCTGGTTACTTTGCAGCCCTGACAGAGCTGCTCAGCTGTCATATCTCTGTGGTTTCCCAGATGGCTTCTGTCATACAACAGGGCATGCCATATCACCAGATGTAACATAAACACCTGCCACACATTTTACAGCCACAATGGATATAGGTGTAAGATGCATGGTAAGTGCACAGAAGGGATGTACACATGGCAGACACGTAAGGATATAATGGCGATGTGTTTGGCACAGATCTAAAAAGAGTAGCTAGCATTGCTTCTGATGACAGCTGATCTTGCAATTCTGTAGTATTTTATGCTTAGTCAGGTGGGGGTGTATTGGAAAAAGACAATACCTACTGAGGCCAATACAAATTGGGCCATCCAGATTCTCAAATCAGTTTTGAGCACTCATTGCTATTAACTCTATCTCTCCAGTCCTTCCCTCTCCCCCTCCATCCTAGCTCATCTCACCAACTGTCTCTCTGATATCTCCGCCTGGATGTCTCAACGCCAACTCAAACTGAACATGGTGAAAACTGAACTCCTAATCTTCCCTCCCAATCCTTCCTCTCCATCTTCCCTGTCAATTGCTATTGACGGGGTCTCCACCCTCCCTGTCCCCCAAGCCCATAGCTTGGGCTTCATCTTCGACTTGCACCTCACCTTCAAACCCTACATTGACTCCGTGGCCAAATCCTGCCACTTCTCCCTCCACAACATTGCTAAGATCTTCCCTTTTCTGTCTGTCTCCTCTGCCAAAACTCTCATCCACGCCCTAGTCACCTCACGCCTTGACTATTGTAATCTCCTCCTCGCTGGCCCACTCTCACCTTGCTTCCCTCATCTCTGTTCACAACTCCACTGCCAGGTTCAGGTACCTAGCCCATCGCTTCAACCATGTGTGGCCTCTCCTCTCCTCCCTCCACTGGCTTCCCCTTTCTGAGCGTATTCTGAACAAGCTCCTTGTCTTCACCTATAAAGCCCCTCATAACCTTGCTCCCCCCTACCTCTCTGCTCTGATCTCCCTCCGAACCTCTGTTCGAGCACTTCGCTCCTCTCCCATTCCCTCCCTCACCTTCCCACTCCTCCGCTGCTCCCCCAACCACCTTCGTCCCTTCTCCCTCGCTGCCTCGCATGCCTGGATCTCCCTCCCTGTCCTCGTCTGCCTTGCCCTCACCTTCCACACCTTCAAGTCCCTCCTCAAAACCCACCTCTTCTGCTCCACCCTTCCTAACTCCTGCTAATCATCCCCACCCAGGGTTATCCCCTACCTGTTATCTGCAAACTCCCATTTACTGTTACCAAGCCAAGAATGTGCACCTGAGTTCTCACATCCTCGTGAATGTTGCATCCCTTGTCTCTCCCTCTGTTCCCCCTTCTCTGTCTCCCCTCCCTTTGTCTTTAGATTTTAAGCTCTTGGGCAGGGACCATGTCTATTTTGTTCTCTGTAAAGCACCAGGTACACTTCTGGCGCTATATATAAATGCTTATAATAATAATAGTAATAATAATAATGAAAATTTAAATTTTAACTCCCCCAGTGGCAAATGCATGTATGAGACTCTGGGTAATTTCAGATGTTACGAAAATGCCTTTCCCCAATGGATTCCCTGTCTTGGCAGTGTTCCCATGAACATCTGTTTGACTGCCACCAGATTCATCACAGTGAATATCTGACAGGTCTAAATAATCACGGTTCTTGACCTCCAATCGGCCGGAGGTTGAGAACCATGGTTATAGTGGCCACAATCCGAGATGGGCCAAATACGGGATCGGCCGCTGCACCAGCCCATCTCCCAAGGGAGGGCGACTGAGGGAGCATGTGGGGGTGGGGCTGTGCAGCCACACATTGTGCCGCACAGCCACGCCCCCTCTACGATCCCTGTTAGCGATCAGGCCAGCACATCTAAAGGACGGATGGCCTGATCATGGATCAGGATCCAAGATGGATCCCGGTCCATGGTTCAGAGTGGCGGGCCTCTGTGTCTGTCACGTCTGAAATTACACTCTGTCTGATTTATTTAGTTTGCTTGTTAACATATGACTTTGGTTAGTTTGATTAATTTAATTCAGCTTCGTTGACTTCATTTAGAACAGAACTAAATGAGGTGAGAGTTCGCCTTTCTTAAACAAGCAAACTAAGTGAAGTACTCAAAGTCAAAGAGGCACTTCCTTTCTCTGTTGTGAATTGTCAAAAAGGACACCGGAAAATTTCAGAATTTTGGTCTGGCTTCTGTCTAACCTTTCTTAATAACACTTCTGCTGATGGTAGCTGGCAGAGAACTGAAAGCTAGCAAGGTGTGCATACCAGACTCCCCCCCTTAGCAACTTTCTTGAGCAATTTCAAATATGAGGTGAATTTTGGATTTGAATTTGAAAACTCCAGAAATTCTTTGACTAATTTGATTTGATTCAAATATTCAGCCTTTGGTACATAGGTACATTTAAGTATCTACATGGGAGAGGCTTTTTGTGTGTCCCTGCTTTTTTAAAATTTTATTTGTAATTAAAGTATAATATCTGCTGGCTCTGATGGGATCACCACGTAAGCAGTTATCAGTAGTAGTAGTTTATTTTTATTTGTGCTATAGTGTTGCAAAAGATTCTAGTCATGATTTGCCTCACTTGCATGTAACAAGAAGTCAGTCCCTTCAGAGAAGATGTATTTGCAAAGAGTTGGTATTTTTTACCTCTTCCAACTCAGTCCAATCTCTTCTTTCTACTATATTTTTAATACAGTTACACAGGACTTAGTGAGTTTTACAACCACTTATGTGTTTAAATTTCATGCAGCTCTGGAAAATTAGTTTCATTTTAAACTGATTTTCCACATGAATGCAGTGCTTATATGGTAAATTTGGTTAAATTTCTGGTTCTGTAGCCTTTTGTCAACCATTTCTTGCATATTGTAGCTCTCTCTCACTCGTCTGACATTTATAGTACAATCTCAACATTGTTGTTTCTTAAAACAAAGATACTTTGGGCTGCTGATGACAGGAAAATTACAGATTGCATAATGAATGTTGTAAAAGACAGAATGTTGTAAAAGAAAGATGCAATAGACGGATGACCTAGTTTATTTAAAATGTGTATTATTTATTTATTTATTTATACCCCACCAGTGACTCAAGGTGGATCACAAAAATAACAATAAAAACATTAAATACAATAAAAATCTATAAATAGATAAAAACTGCCCATCACACAAGTCCAAGTCTGTATAATAAATACACCCAACTCACAAAAGCAATTAACCCATCCCACTCTCCCCCTGCCAAACACCTGGCAGAGAAGCCAGGTCTAACAATGTCAGCAGAAAGTAAGGAAATCTGGACTAAGATGGAGCTCCACTAGGAGGGCATTCCGCAGCGATGAGCAGCTGCCGAGAATGCCCTGCTGTCTTTCTGGACTCATCAAAAACATGGGACCTCCAGGCGGGCACCCCCAGATGACCACAGGGGCCGCCCCAGGAAGTGAGGCGAGCCCTCAGGTAAGCGGGACCCAGACCATGTAGGGCTTTATAGGTCAAAACCAGCAACTTGAATCAGGCCTGAAAGACATTTGGCAGCCAGTGAAATGCTTGGAGTACCAGCTGAATATGCTCCTTGTGACCTTTCCCCATGAGGAAGTGGGCCACTGCATTTTTCACCAGCTGCAGGTTCCAGACCACCACCATGAGCAGCCCCACGCAGAGCGTATTACAGTAGTACAGCCTTGAGATGATGAATATATGGGTGACAGTGGCAAGACTGGAGTCTGAGACATATGGGCAGAGCCTCTTCAGCACATGTAATTGGTGAAAGGTACCCCTGACCACAGCCAACACCTGCTGATTCTGGCGCAGCTGTGAATTCAAGAGCACTCTCAGGCTCTACACACATAGAACCAATTGAGGACAAATCCCCACAATAACAGGGGCTTCCCCCTCCCCCAGATCAGTTACCCCAACCACTAACAACACCTCTGTCTTGTCAGGATAGAGTTTCAATCAGCTCGATCTCATCCAATCCCCCACAGCAGCCAAACACCAGGACAGCAACAAGACCACACAGCCTGGGTCAGTTGAAAAAGAAAGGGTCATTGGGTGTCATTGGCATATTGATGACAGTAAACCCCCTAGCTGTGCACAACCTACCCAAGTGGCTGCATGTACGTAAGAGCAGGGACAGAATGGAACTCTGCGGTACCCACAGAGGAGGTCCCCAGGGGATGATGAGCAGTCCCCTAGTACCACCCACTGAGATCTATCGGCGAGGTAGGAACAGAACCACTGTATGATGGTACCATCCACCGCAGCCAGGTCCTGCAGGGGAGTCACAAACAGCTCATGATTCATTGAATCAAAAGCTGCAGATAGAACCAGTAGAACCAGCAGGGTCATATGAGCACATATCCAGCTCCAACAGAAGGTCATCGACCAAGGCCACAAGTGCAGTTTCCATTCCATAATCCGGACGAAAGTCAGACTGTGCGGGATCAAGAAAACTGGTGCAATTCTAGATGCACCTGCAACAGACCAGTCATAACCCATTCAATAACCTTCCCTAAAATGGAAGTTCAACAGGGCACTAGTGTCAAGCGATGGTTTCTTGAGAAGTGTCTGGACCACAACCCCCGTAAGGCATTCCAGCACACAACCCTCCCTGAAAGAGGCATTGATTACTCTGGCCAACACTGACTCCAATGTTGCCCTGGTGGCCTTAACCAACCAGGCCAGGCAAGGATCTAATTCACAAGTTGTGGCCTGAACAGAGCCCAGCACATCCGCCACCTCGGCAAGTATCACCAATTGAAATTCATTTTTTAAACTCAGACCAGACAGGAAATTCCTAACCCTGCCACTGCCTCTGAAATGGTGGAGTTGAAGTCATGCTCAATGCAAGCAATTTTATCTGCAAAGTACATAAAAAGCATGTCACAGTGAGCCTTAGACGAATCTGGTTCCAGGTGGAGGCAGGCTGGACTGACCAGTCAGACCCCTACCACCCAGAAGAGCTCTGCTAGATATGACTGAGCAGATGCTATGAGGGAAGCAAATAACTGCTTCTTTGCTGACCCCACCACCACAGCATAGGCCCCCCAAAATACTCTATGCTGCAATTGATCTTCTTGAGCGCATGTACTGTGCCATCATCAAAACCATGTCACAGCGGGCCTTGGACACATCTTGTTCCAGGTGGAGACATGTGCCACTGGACTGACCAGACCCCTACCACCCAGAACAGCTCTGCTTGACATGACTGAAGAGATGCTATGAGGGCAGCAAAGAACTGCTTCTTTGCTGCCCCCACCATGATGGCAGAGGTCCTAAAAAATGCTCTATGCCACAATCAATCATCTTGAGCGCAAGTATGGTGCCACCGTTGATCCAACCACCTACCCTCATGCTGCAACCACCCCAGGTCCTCCATAAACCATGGTGACGTGCAGTGGTAAATGTTACACATGGGTCAAAAAAGACACACACCCCTGACTCGGAAGGGGTTCATAGAGAGAAGCGATGAGACCCCATGTGGCAGGAGAGCAAAAATAGGTCAAGCTATAGAAATTTCCTTCAGAAGACCAGCCTCATGCAAAATACCCAGCCTAATATAGAAACAGCAGGAACTGGTATTTAAAAGATATGGAGCAACTGAAATACCAGGCATCTCCCCCTTCTGTGTAACCTCCAGAGACAGGATCACCTAGCACAGTACCCCGATTAATAGTCTGCCCTTGACCCTTTCAGTGAAAGACCCCTCAAGATAAGGGGATACCAATACACCTAATTCTCCTGCCCCTCCATCCAGCCTGACATTTGCTTCCCTTCAGAATTGTGATGACCCCAAAACACCCTTCTCCCTGTCTGAAAAGATGCCATCCAATGCCCATTGTGAGCTTTTGTCTAACCCTAGGCTCCCAGGTACCCACCCAGGAGGCTTCTTTCTAGTAACTGTTACCCAAAAACATCCTACTTCCCTTTCTGGAAAGACCCCATTCAGCGCCCCTCATGAGCCTTTGTCTAGTCCTAGGCTCTCAAGCACCCCCACCCACCCCCAGGAAGTTTTTTTCTAATATCCAAATACCCATTGTGAGTTTCTGTGAGTCCTTGTCCCCTGGTCCCTACAATTAACCCGATATTCCCACTGTAGAGTTGAGTTGCTTTTGGACGTGGATATGCACAGGTCTCCTGTTGAAATCTGATCCAAGGATCTCCCAGGCCTAGGTCTGTCCCACTCCCAACTCATTGCAGGATCACTGGGGCTCACCCATCCCCTTCGCAATAAGCAAGGAGAGAGAAACCATTTTTCTACCTCCTCTTCCTCCTTCTTCTTCTTCTTCTTCTTCTTCTTCTTTTTCTTCTTCTTCTTCTTCTTTTCTCTCTCTCTCTCTCTTCACTTCAAACTCAGGTTTGGAATTTTACCCCACCCTCCTCCCTTGAAGACTTCTTTACCACCCACCTAACCAATCTCACTCATTCCCTCTTGTCTCTGACCTTGGGCAGACTAACTTACTTTCTGTTCTCCACGACCTGAATCTCCCTTCCATGCTGCTTACTTTAACCCTGTAATCACCAGTCCAGACTAAGCAGCACTGTTTGTATATGTCTCACAGTACTGTGTCTTGTTAAGTCCTGATGAATAAACACCCCCTCTTTCTTTAGAATATTCCTTGTTTCTGGCATTTCTTTTTGGCAAGAAGAGGGTAGGTCAATGGGTTATAGCATGCCATGACCTCAGGCTGAATCCCTAGCACGTGGGGACCCTAGGCATCTGAAAAAGGCTAGTTCCCTACATTTTGAGTTCATGTCTGTGCACTGGGACCTTCCCCCTCTGGGGCTCCCATGTTCACACGTCATGTGGTAATACAAAACACCAGGAACGGATGCCTAGGAGCCACCTAATCAATAGCCTTGGCTAGCCCAACCATTCCAAAAGGCCACGAGTCATTGATGGAGTGGCCATTGAGGTCTACAGGCAAATTTCCCAGAGTATTTCAGAACGTAGCTGGTTCCATAAGTTTCCAGGGGTGGCCCATCTTAATTGGTCCCCTCCCACCCCCATTGGCCAGGTGGGCATGTCAGGATGAAAGCCCGCAGGAGGTATATGTATATAGTTTTATATACTTATGCATACACATACACACACACATATAACAAGTGCAAAATGTATTACTTGAGGAAGAAGAAATGTTACGCAGTTATTGAACGTGTATTGTACTAAAAGTTCATTTCCAATTGTAGCAGTTATATTTTGTATATATATTTTGCAATAGCAGTTATTATTTTGTACAGCCATCACGAATGGCATGCACAAAATTGCAAAATCAATTATGATTGTTCTGGTCAGAAGTCAGGAAAGAGTTTTGTCCATTTTGATTTCTGATCAGAACAATCAAATTACCCAGTTCCTACAGAATCAGAAAATGGGTAGAATCTCTCACTCCTAATCACAGCATTGAAGCCAGAGGTAAGGAACGGGGGTGGGGAGTGGTGGAAGTTGGGGATATTTATTTATTTATTTATTTAATACATTTATACCCCGCCCCTCCTGCCATGCAGCCTGGGGCAGCTTCCAAAAACTTTAAAATACAATAAAACCATTAAAACTCTCATAAACATAATAAAATATTAAAACAGGGCTAAGTTTATAAATATAAAACCAAAATAGGTGTGGGAGCTGAGACATTTCACCCTACCCACCCTCCCTCCCAAAGGCCTGGGCAAACAGCCAGGTCTTACAACTTCGCCGAAATGTCAACAGGCTAGGGGCCAGGCGAGCTTCCTCCGGAAGGGAGTTCCAAAGCCGCAGCCCAGCCACCTCTCCATTGTGGCCCCCCGCTTAACACGGGGGACCTCCAAGAAGGCACCCCCGGCAGACTGCAGGAGCTGCTCTGGGGCGCGAAGGGCGAGGCGGTCCCTGAGGTATGAGGGGCCCAGACCATGTAGGGCTTTATAGATCATCACCAAAACCTTGAACTTGGCTCAGCACACTATTGACAGCCAGTGCAGAGCTCGGAGCACAGGTGTAATATGCTCCCGACGGCCTGCCCCTGTAAGGAGACGAGCCGCCGCATTCTGCACTAGCTGCAGCCTCCGAACCAAGAACAAGGGAAGCCCCACGTAGAGTGCGTTACAGTAGTCGAGCCTTGAGGTGACGAAGGCATGGAGGAGGGAGGCCAGGTCCGGGCCGGAGACGAACAGACGCAGCCTATGCACCAGATACAGCTGGCGGAAGGCAGCCTTAGCGACTGCCTCCACCTGCC
>QEPC01006207.1:245284-270245 GCA_003113815.1 Sphenodon punctatus
CTGCCACCAAGGGGAGTCACTGGGTTCACCCCCCTTTTACCCCCCCTCCTACACCCCCCACATTACCACCCTAGCCCTGTACAAAAAATCCCACAAAACAATAATAACCCCCTGCCACCCCCTGTGGCCCTGAAGTGCCCCAAAGAGCTGCGCCCTTTGGCCGTGGCCCTTAGGCTTGTGGACCGCGGCTTGTGGATCAGCTGCTGAGAGTGGGGTTTTAAAGCGCCCAGCTACTTCCGGGTGGGAGGAGGGGACAGGTCAGCCCGCTTGGCTGGCCTCTACATTTCCCCCCTACCCCCACAAATGCTCACAGTCAGTTCTTTCTCCCTGCAGGTGACAGCAGCGGCAGCAGCAGCAGAGCGCAGGGACCCTCTCCTCGCCGGCGACGGAGCCGAAGACACCGCCCAAAGCAGTAAGGCAGGCAGGTAAAATCCCCCGAGGCAGGCTCCTGGACTCAGCTGCTGGGTGCGAGGTTTTAAAGCACCCAGCTGCTTCCGGGTGGGAGGAGGGGACATCTACGTTCCTCCCTTACCCCCCAAATGCTCACAGTCAGTTCTTTCTCCCTGCAGGTGACAGCAGTGGTAGCAGCAGCAGAGCGCAGGGACCCTCTCCTCGCCGTCGACGGAGCCAAAGACACCGCCCACAGCAGCGAGGCAGGCAGGTAAAATCCCCCGAGGCAGGCTCGGTAGATTGGGAAATAGAATTTTGGCCACATCTGAAATTTTGAAGTATTTTTCAAATAAATGCTATAAAATTTGCATTTTATAACATTTCAAATAAGTGCTATAAAATTTGAATATTTTGGTCAAAAATGAAATTTTGAAACCCTCCACCTGAAATTCACCACAATGCTCTATATAATATGACACACAGTGCAAAACCCCACGACCTTCCCCACTCCTTACCTCTGAATTCATTTCAATTTGAATACAACTAAATTCTGAATTCTTGGATTTTAAGTGCAATTTGTGGATTTTGAAATTTTCTATTAAAAATGGAATAAAAAATCAAAGTTTCTGAAAAAAAATTCAAGAATTTAATTTCCAGTTGGTGGGAATGGTTTTGTTGTTGTTGTTGTTGTTATCTGCCCTAAAAGAAAGCTTGATCTGTGGTTAAGGTTTCAGATTATTTATTTATTTATTTATTTCACATAATTTATACCCTGCCCCCTCCTGCTAAAGCAGCTCGAGGTGGCTAAAATGTCATAAAATAAATAAATATAAAAATACAATAATAAATACAATAAATAAAACAATATAATCCACATGGGGGATTGGGTCTTGAAATTAGTGAAAAAAGTAGGGATTGCTCTCTTCACTTTTATTTGTGAACTTCAGTCATTACCCTGTGTGGGTATGATGGGCTCTAGCAAATGAAGATGTTGCTCATCAGAGAAACCAAGCTGCAGTTAATCTAGCAATGGATTGAACTGGCTGATTTATGGTAATGCTTTGCAATTGCTTTTGCTTTACACTCTCTCTTTAGGCAGATCAGAACATATGCAGACAAAAAAGTAGACACTGACAGTTTCATGCTTCATTAATAATGTAATCTTATATTTGGATTTAAGTTAAAGATACTTAGTTATTGATCATGCTATTTATTATTCACTGGAAGCTACTGAGCAGTTTTGCCTCTGATATATTTTCAAATTATTCAGCAAATGATGTCCATTAAAAGCTGCCTCCTCTCAACCAGAGCACATGCTTTATACGCAATACTCCTATTATAAAGCATGGCCCCAATATTATGAGCAGTCTTTGCATGAGAAGTCCCTTAGCCCTGAGTGGGATTTCAGTGGGAGTTCTCACATAGCGAGTAAAATTAAATACGTTGCTTAATGATTTGGCGGACCAATGACTAAAAGAAAACTCAGGGACAGATATTTAAGAAGTGCTTTAGCAACCAACAGCTCCATTTCACTCACCTAAATAAGGTAACTGTAAGGTAGCAATAATGTGTACCACCTAAAAGTAGTGCTGAAACAAGTAGTACATTTGCTACCTGTGGGTAATACCTGCAATTTTAGATGCCCAATCATTACCCAAGTACCAAGTCAGGCACCATCCCAGGTATTACCATTAGCAAGTTACCGATTTCCCATTTTTCTGACCAATTTCAATAATGGAAAACAGGTAAATCATGGCAGGGGTTCACTAAATTGGTGGTGGTGAGGAGTGCTAAATCAGTACATCAGGTAGCTTGTTTGGCACTAATGAGGTTCTGTTTAGTACCTGATGTTACTGAGTCCAACCAGGTCCTGTAATTCCATCAGGTAGTGGGCTACTCAGCTCTACCTAAAAGTTACTCTTCTACTCAGTCATTTACCATTCCATGGAGAGGCCTTCAATTTCATGGAGAACAATGAAAGTTGCAGGTTCCTTTGAACTTTTAAATCTGCCCCACTTTTAGTCGGTCTTGTCTTCCATGATAGTGCTGTAGAGACAAAGTAGTGTAGAGATATCTTTTATTGGACCAACTTAGTTGGTCCAACTAAGTTGGTCCAATAAAAGATATCTCTACACTACTTTGTCTCTACGATCTATTTTTAGGACCAACACAGCAAACACACACTCTCTGATAGTGCTGGGCTATCATCATCTTGCTCCATTGCTGGGTGAGTACATGGAAGGAGAAATGGCCACCCATGCTTCCTTCTCTCTGTTGCAAGGGTTCCCAAATGAAACATAAGGCAGTGGCTGTCTTTCTCTACCTCTCTCTTGTATAAGTAATGAACATATCAACTAAGATTGTAAGGTAATGTGCCTCTCAGAATAACTTCAAATAAAGCAAATAGTAGAGACGGTAAAAATAGAAGGGTGAACTTTGAGTTATGAGGACAGTAACATTCATATCTTGCTGCCGTTCCTACATGAAGTGGTATCATGCTTCCTGCTAAATTACATAAAAATCAAGAGCCTCGCCCCCCTCTACTGTTCTACCGACTGTTAATTTAAGAAGGAAATTGGTAGCACACAACGTTCCCTAAACTTTTGTTTATCTTTCCTTTCTAGAAATAGGATTTGTTCTGCAAGAGCGAGTTTAATCATTTTAATGGAGATGATTTATTTTATTTCTTTCTTTTTTTTTTTTTTTTAAAGAAAAAGATGGATCCATACTCACACCCGGGAAGTGAATACATCTGAAATTTTGGTTCTTGGGCTGCTGTCTAAACTACATCTCTGTGACTATTTTTTTTTCTCAGTGATAATAATTGATCAATTGAATAATATGAATCAAAGTCAATGGTTCACAAGGAAGGAAATTAAAATTCATATGTCAGGGCCTTGAAGTTGGCAAACTAGGCTATGTTAGGAAGGAAGTTTCATTCCACTGCTCCTCATTCCACATTTATTTCTGCTTGCTCTGATGTATTTGAGGCCTTGTGGCACAATTTAATATCATGTTTCTACCTACCTAATAATTTTGAATTCTGTGACTGAAAGTATTTTTGGCCACAGGAGGCAAAAAAATAATAATATTTGGAGCTACTCTGTAACACTCACTGTCTTTCCCTTATGTTCGATGCATCAGAACAGAAACCATCCCTTTGCTGTCTTAATCTACAATTCACTCATGTCAAAGAGAAGAAATAATTTGCTTGTCTTGTATGTATTAGTCGCACCAAGCTTCCCTGTTCTCTTGAAAGTGGCTGCCAAGATAACAACTTCTCCCATTTGGAAATAAATAAGTGTATATAACTTTAAAAATTCAGCAGAGCAGCTGGGTTTTCTCATTGGTGATGAGGGGAAATCATATCAGTCATGCAGTGCAATGCACCAAACAGATGAGCAAACAATTCCTTGAAGAAAATATACAGTGGTATGACCCATTTTCAGTCATATGATGTTACTGTTAACAAATAGCATGATGATGTCTGTCCCACCTGAATGAGGGGGAAGGACATACCCTGGCTGGGAGATCTCTGGCTGCAGGAATAAATGTCCCTGCAGCCTGAATAAGCTGGAGGGAGGGGATGGGGAGCAATATACAGTTGCTTGGCCATACTCCCACACTCCTGGTGTTGCCCAGTCCCCCTGCCATGTAGGGATGGGCAAACACATTGCGGTTCAGGCTCAGCCATTTTGTTCGGTCTGGTTCAGTTCACTCATTCAGTTCGCCCATTCGGTTGTGTCAACGCATTCGGATTCGGCCGTGTTCGGTTCGGTTCAGTTTGGGCCTTCCAAAAAAGGCTCTCTGTGCGAGGAATGATGGCCCGACCCATGACAGTGGGTCCTGGGGTGGCATCTTCTACATATTGGCCACAGCCCTCCCTGCCTATAATTTGGCCCCAGAACCCTAACAGCGGGTCCTGGGGCTGGAGAGGCTGTTTCTTGGTTCGGTGGAATGACATCGCCTCTGTGTGAGGAAAGATGACCCCAGACCCATGATGGTGGGTCCTGGGGCTGAAGTGGCTGTTTCTTTTTTATGAATATATCTATCTCTACACTAAATCTAACTGCTATTAAATATTCTAAAACCTATTGAACTAAATGGAATATCCTAATAATTATCTACAAACTACAAATTAACTACAAACACACTGTATCTCTATCTATCTCTATAACTAAGCTAACTACTTTGTATATCTATCTATCTATCTATCTATCTATCTATAAAATATTACGCAGGGGAAACACAAAGAACAGGGAGGGGTACAAAACTGAAATGAAAATCAATCTAATAATAATCCTACTCTAAATAAATCCAAAACTTAAAACAGGGGAAGGGAATCAGGGATGGAATAAGAGGGAGAGGGAAAGGATTCAATGGAGGAGGGAGGGAGGAAGGAAGATTGAACACAGGGAACACAGGGAGGGGTAAAAACAAAAAATAACACCTAAATCTATCTAATATAATCTAAATAAATGATAATATGGATGTAAATGGGTTGGATGGGTGAAATAGGTGGAGGATGGAAATGGATTAGGAATAGGAAGGAACAAAAACTGCTGGGAGAGGGAGCTTTCTGAAACGCCTGCTGTTCAGGAACAGTGACTAGCTCAGAAGGTGTTGGGAAGGGGGGAGGCAATCAGTTTTGTTTCTTGCTGCGCCCGCCTCACCGCAAGCCCCATTGGCTCCGTGCAGCCTAGCCCGTGGCCAATCGCAGACTGCGAAGCCAGTGGTCTGAGGCGAAAAGGGATGGTGATTGGGCAGGCTGGCTGCTACTCCAAGCCTCTCCACCCCTGGTGCCTGGAAGTCTGCTCCTCAGCTGACTCCCCCTCCCTGTCACGTTTTGCCTTCCAGTGACACGTTTTTGCCACCTGAACTCACCCGAACGCAATCTGAACTGACCAAACTGTTCTGTCATTTCAACATTCGGAATCTAGTTCTGTTTGGTCAGTTCATGTTCGGATTCGGGTTCAGTCGTCCGAATAGACCGAGTTTGGGCCAAACTCCAAACTTCCGAACCGCGTTCGCCCATCCCTACTGTCATGACAGGCTGCTTATTACAGGTATCCATGGCCAGCCATAATAGCAACCCCCCACACTGTGAAAAGACAGGGCCAGGAACAAACTTTCCTTCTTGGTTCCACCTGCTTTGGCCCAGCTGGGCTGTGGCTGGGCACGGACTGTGGGCCTACTTTGTTCCAGGCCCACATTTTCAGCCCAGACCGCACCCCAGGAGAAGTTTGTTCCAGACGTACATCTGGAGGGCCAGAACAAACGCTCACTCCAGCATGATATCTTTTAACACCCATAGAAATTACTATTGAATCACAATTTAATGGACAGACAGACTCTATGAGTTGCACTGAGAAAACTACTTAAGGAGCCAACCTTCTAAGCATTCTGCTGGCACAAGCCACATTCACTTCAATGGGGGTTTCATCATCAGAGCACTTTAAAGATTGGGCTTCCCCAAGGAATGCACTATTTCCTTCTTAGCTCCCCTACAAATAAGGCATTTGAGTGATATTCTTGCAGTCAATCTGCTGTTCCATTGCATTTGTGGTTGGACATGGCATCAGCCTAAAAAGATGACACAAGTATTTGCAGCTCCATGCTCTCCCTGACATTACTAAGGTAACTGCAAATTGCACAGCAATCTTCCCAGGAGGTCTGAGACCCCTATGAAGACGAAGTTGTCTGAGCTGCTGCACTTTGAAAACGTCAGGTTTTGGCACCTTCTCATATTACTCGGAATCTAATGAAAAAGGCCAAAATTGTCTGATGTCTATCTGAGGCAGATTTTTCTTTATTCATCTTTTAAGTTGCATTCACCCCCGTCTTCACCCCAGCCCTCTCATCTAAAACAATCAAGGTAGAAGTGAAACAGCTAACACATTTGCTATTTATGGAAAATACATGCATGTTCTAGTAGTGTACTGGGTGCCTGATAAGTACCCAGTTAACAAGTTGGGCAGCCAATTACATGAAAATACCAGGCATGCCATTATCAAGTTACTGATTTACCATTTTACTTAGTGGTACAAGAACTGGTACAGGAATTATCAAAAATTCAGTACTAGAAGTGGAAGAATCAGGACAAAAGCAGTAAATCAGTACATTGGATAGCTCATTAGACACTAATTGGGTACCGATTAGTACCCAATGTAACCGGGTTGGGTAGAGTACCATAATTATGACAGGAATATCCATTTTTGGGGGTACTTGCTTTTTTCTAATTCACGGCTTAATCCTTAGTTCAGTTTACAGTTACATTTTAATACAGATGAGTGGAAATACCTTCTAAAGCAGTGGTCACCCCATTTCCCCCTACATTATTATTATTATTATTATTATTACACATTTATATAGTGAAAGCAATGTACCTGGCACTTTACAATTGTAAGAAAGAGACACGGTCCATGCTCTAACAGGCTTACAATCTAAGATATATGGAGGGAAGGGGGAGACAGAGGAAGATACAAGTATACATACATGAATTCATGAGGTCTCAGGTGCACGTGCTTGGCTTAATTACAAAGGTGCAGTTATGCATTTAATGTTACACAAGATACAATGATTCAGTATAAGTCAGCAAAGATGCGAGAGGAACGAGGAGCCAGGGAAAGCTTGATGGAAGAGGAGGGTTTTGAGGAGGGATTTGAAGATTTGGAGGAAGGAAGCCAAGTGAAAAAATATTTTATTTATTTTAAAGATTTATACCCCCGCCACCTCCTGCCACAGGCAGCTCGGAATGGCTAACAGCATCAATATGACAATAATATTATAGCACATTAAAAACATCATCCCTCAATAAATGTAATCATAATAATAAAAAAGAAAGAACCCACCCACCTTCGCACTCTCCCCATCCCCTACAACCACATTACCCCTCTCCCTTGACAAACACCTGATGGAACAGCCAGGTCTTACAGTTCCTATGAAAGACTGGGAGGTCTTGGACCAGATGGGTCCTCATCGGGAGGGAATTCCAGAGGTGCGGTGTGACCACTGAGAATGCCCTATCCCGCGTGGCCCCCCCGTGAAACCCGGGGGACCTCCAACAAGGCGCTCCCGGTCAACCGCAGGGGCCAATCCAGAACCCGGGGAGTGAGGTGATCTCACAGGTAGGCAGGGCCCATGCCGTGTAAGGCTTTATATGTCAAAAACAACACTTTGAATCGGGCCCAGAAGACTATTGGTAGCCAGTGCAGAGATAGGAGTACTGTTATAATGTGCTCCTGGCAGCCCAGTCCCACCAAGAGCTGGACCACCGCATTCTGCACTAGCTGCAGCTTCCAAGCTGTCACCATAGGTAGCCTGACGCAGAGTGCGTTACAGTAGTCTAACCAAGAGGTAATAAAAGCGTGCTTGGCTTGGTTACAGTTAGGCAGAAGTCTTCAGAAGAGGGCAGACAGTAAGTATTTGTGGGAAAAAAACTAGCACACATTGGGAAAGGGGGCACGGAAGAAGTGGGTCTTAAGGAGGGTATTTGAAGCTGCGGAGGGAGGAGGCGAGGCAGATGTGGGTAGGGAGGTAGTTCCAGGCATGGGGGGCAGTGAGGACAATGGGACCAATGCAGTTAGGGGATCATGGGAGATGAGGGAGAGTGAGGGAGGGGACAGCAGAGGAGTGGAGGGCACGTGCAGGAGTGTGTAAGGAGATTAGTGCTGAGAGGTAGGAGGGAGCTTGGCTGTGAAGTGTTTTATAGGTGAAAACCAGGAGTTTAAACCAGATGTGTTCAGGAAGGGGAAGCCAGTGGAGAGAGGAGAGGAGAGGCTGCACGTTGTCAAAGCGACGGGCTGAGTGGATGACCTTGGCAACTGAGTTTTGGATGATGATAAGGGGAGGATAGGTGAGAGCGAGGGAGGCCAGCAAGGAGAAGGTTACCATAGTTGAGGTGAGAAATGACCATGGCATGAACAAAGGTTTTGGCAGAGGACATAGAGAGAAAGGGGCAGATCCGAGCGATGTTATGGAGGGCGAGGCGGCAAGACTTGGCAACAGAGTCAATGTAAGACTTAAAGGAAAAATGAGTGTCAAAGATGAAGCCCAAGCTATGGGCTTGGGGAACAGGATGGATGGTGACTCCGTCGATGTGGATATACAGGGAAGTGGGCGAGGAAGAGGAGGGAGGAAAAATAAGGAGTTCAGTCTTGGCCATGTTGATCTTGAGTTGGCATTGGGACATCCAGGTGGAGATGTCAGTGAGACAGTTGACGAGGCGTGAGTGGAGAGAAGTCAGTTGATGAGGCGTGAGTGGAGAGAAGGGGAGAGAGAGGGGTAGAGAGATAGAGCTGAGTGAGATGATATTGGAAGCCGTGGGAGGCAATGAGTTTGCCAAGGGAAAGGGTTTAGGTAGAGAAGAGGAGAGGGCCAAGGACAGAACCTTGGGGAACCCCAACTGAAAGGGGGAGGGAGGAGGAGCTGGAATTGGGAAGAGACACATTAAAGGAGTGGTCAGAGATGTAGGAGGAGAACCAGTCAAGGACAGAGCCGCAGAAGCCCAAGGAGCGAAGCGACTCCAGTAGGACTGAGTGGTCGACAGTGTCGAAGGCAGCAGAGAGGTTAAGGAGGACTCATCCAGTCCCTCACAGCTGCCAAACACTGGGTGAACACTGAGACAGCCGGGCCTGGGTCGGTCGAAAATGAGAAGTACTGTTGGGTGTCATCAGCATACTGATGACACCTCACCCCGAACACTCTGATCACCTCACTGAGCAGCTGCATATACATGTTGAACAGGAGAGGGGACAAGATAGAACCCTGCAGAACCCCACACGAGAGGTCTCGGTAAGCTGAAAAGCAGTCACTGAGTACCACCCACTGAGTTCTCCCAGTCAGGAATGAGCAGAACCATTCAAGAACGATTCCGTCCATGTCCTCACTGTCCCGCAGGCGTGTCACCAACATTTCATGGTCACCGGCATCAAATATTGCTGACAGATCTAACAGGACCAATAGGGTCGAACGAGCCTGGTTCTTTTGACACCGTGGACCATGGACTGTTGTTGAGACGGCTGTGTGACCTGGGGGGCTGGATGGGACTGTTCTTGAAATGGTTCCACTCATTCCTCTCGGGGAGACGCCAGAGGGTAGTGCTGGGAGCTGAAACATCTTGCCCCCGCTCTGCAGCATTTCACAGGGTTCTATTCTGTCTCGATTATTATTTAATGTTTATATGCAGCCCTTGGGGGAGATCATGAGAGGGTTCGTGGTGGTTCCTGCCACGAACCCTTTGGAATTACCCCCTGGAGGAAGCTCGCCTGGCCCCGAGCCTTTTAACATTCCAGTGAGTTTGTAAAACCTGACTGTTCGCCCAGGTCTTTGGGGAGTACAAAAGCCAGACTGGGAGGGATCAAGATAACTGACACAGTCAAGTTGCCCCTGGAGCTGCTGAGCCACCACCCATTCAATAACCTTCCCTAAATGTGTTCAGGGAGGGAGTTCCAGGCATGTGGGGCTGCCATGGAAAAGGGGACAATGTGTTTTGAGGAGCACAGGAGCCATGAGCAGGTGTGGGTGGTGACAGTAGAGGAGCGGAGCTCCCAGACAGGTATGTAGCAGGAAATGAGTGGTGAGACACAGGGGGGAGCAAGACCACGAAGAGCCTTGTAAGGAAAAACTAGGAGTTTGTGCAGAATATGTTCAGGAAGAGGGAGCCAGTGGAGAGAGGCGAGATATGAATGTATGTAGTTAGAGCGGCGGGCAAGGTGCATGACCTTGGCAGCAGAGGCTGGAACAGAAATTAGAGGAGCAAAGTGAGAGCGAGGAAGGCCAGTGAGAAGGAGGTTGCAATAGTCAAGGCAAGAGATGACCAGGCTATGGGCAAGGGTTTTAGCAGAGGAAACAGTGAGGAAAGGATGGAATTGAGTAATGTTGTGCAGAGAGAAGCAACAAGATTTGGCAATATAATCGACCTGATGTTTAAAAGGAGAGGGAGGACTCAAAGATGAACCCTAGGCTATGTACCTGAGGGACGGGCTGGATGTAGGGCTGGGCGAACAGATCGTGGTTCATGTTTGGTCATTCAGTTCGGTCCAGATCAGCTCGCCCGTTCGGTTCGGCCATTCAGTTCAGCCATGTTCAGTTCGGGTGTTCGGAAAAAGGTATCGCAAGATCCTGTGATCGCATTGGAAATAGGAAATTCGAGTGCGTGCGGAGCTTGTGTGGGTGAGAGCATGTGTGTTGTGGCTGGCTGGGTGTTCAGTTTTGATTTGTGTGTTTTGGCTGTGTGGTGTGTATTGGTTTCAGTTTGGCTGGCTGGTGAATGTTGGTGGGTGCTGTGTGTTGGCTGTGTAAAAAAAAAAAAATGGAGAAGAAGGTGACCAGTGTCACCACCATTAAACGTCGGTTATGCCAGGCCTGGGGAAAGGCCAATGTGGTGGAGCCGGTGGTGGAGGAAGAGGTTCCTCCTGCTGCTGCTGCTGCTGGACCTCTGGTGGTGGAGGAGGAACCAGAGCCGGCAGGCACAGGAGGTGCTGCTGCAACTGCTGCCAGGTTTGTAAACTTTTTTTTTTACTTTGAGGACAAGAAACTTAAGGCTCTATCCATTAGAGCGAGCTCACTGGCGTGTGGGTGGGTGCGTGGGTGGTGAGCATCAGTCAGGCACAAACAGTGGGCATAAGCGGGTAGCAGTGACTGTTTTCCACAAAGAGAGAGGTTACTGTAGTGTGGGGGGCTCTTCCAGCAGTCAGGCACGAGCATGAGCAGCACCCCCACCCAAACAAGTGCCTGCCAGCCATTCCTAGCAAGGGTCTCCACTCTCCAGTTGCCATCCCTACCTAACACTCCCAAATAATGTCAGGATTTTCACATGCCAGCCCGGGTCTTTCCAGTTGCCATCCCTAGCACCTCAGGGAGGGCAGGATTTGCACGTACCAGCCATGGTCTCTCCATTGCTATCCCTCCCTAGCAGCACCCCAAGGAGGGCACAATTTGCATGTGCCAGCCAGGGTCTCTCCATTTGCCATCTCTAGCATCCCCTGCACCCCAAGGGGGGCAGGATTTGCACATGCCAGCAAGGGTCTTTCTAGTTGCCATCCCTAGCGCTCCAAGAAGGGCAGGATTTGCACGTGCTAGCCAGGGTCACCATCTCCCGTTGCCATCCCTAGCACCCCAAGGAAGGAGGACAAGAGGCATCATCATAAATGCATGATATTACATAGGTGTTATTTGTGTTCCTGTTTCAGAGAGGAATCAGATGCCAGTCCCAGCACTGCTGCCATGCCATGCAGGACAATGAGGCGGCGGTCGGACTCGCCAGTGCCACCCCCAGACAGTCAGCGGACAAGGTCCAATATCTGGAAGTGGTTTTAGAAGCAATAAAAAAACGCCATCTGCAAGGTAAGGCCCGGGGACTGGAACAGCAGGGAATGGATTGCCCAATGACCTATGACCTGTTAGGAACGGAATTCCCCTGCAGAGAGAGATTGGCCATCCACCCACTTGTGGAGGAGACAGAATGCAGGCAGGGATTGACACAGACCATTGGTCTGATGCAGTATAGCACTTCTTATGTTCCTATCTTTTTATGTTCTTTAGACGTGTGGCAAAAGAATCAGGAGGCATAGAGAGGGGACCACATCGGGGCTGATCACCCATATTGAGAAGTGCAACGGCCTGATGGTGATGCGGCAGGAAGACTCTGGCATGGCCGTGGAGCCTCAGCACCAGAAGAAGGGGGGGAAGGCAACCTGGAAGCTCTGGCATGTAAGCCCTTCCCCCTCCTCCAGCCCTGATGTGGAGTCCCCCAGGAGTCTGCTGAGGTCAAGGGCTTTTGGGCGGAGGTGCAAGGGCCACCTGGGAGTTTGTGGCTGCCCTAAAGGTGTGAGAAGCCACCATGGGGAACCGACTGGTGGAGCGGTTCAAGGTGGTCAATGTGCAAAGGAACAGAAGGTGGAGGCGTATGCGCAGTACATCTCAAAGTATGTCTCCATCGAGTTGGTCGACGTGGAACTCTTCTGCCAGTTGGTCTTCAACTGGCAGGCAGCCGTAGCAGAGGTTGTTGACTATGCCGTCGAGCATGGCTATGAAATGCTGGCTGGTGTGAGGCCCCCTGCCCCTACCTCCTGTGCACCCCTTATGCCTTTCCTCAACTTCTGGGGGGCAGGCACAAAGACTGAATAAATATATAGATGTTTCCTTTCTAGTTTAAAATGTTTGGTTTTTGTTTTAAAATGTTGTTGTTCTTGTTGTTTTGCTAATAAAAGTTATATTTGTTGCTTTTGTTACGAGCTTTGTTTGGACTTTCCAATCTTTTATCCCTCTGTGTTGAAGTTCAGGCGGGCAGGTGGCAGAATTTCATACAGCTTATTGATCCCTACCAGAAGCACATGGCACCACATATAACGTAGTTAAAGTATTAATCCAAAGATGTGCCAGCAGCAGGGTCTCAACTTGCAGACAGCCCCCCAGGAGGGGCAGAAGTTGTGTCTGTGTGGGTGTGCCAGAGAGAAAGAGAGACAAGCTCTTGGCAGTGGACAGTGGGTACTGGTGGTTAGACAGTGGATTGCTGGTTGCCAGGGTACAGAACCATTTGCACAGACAGCATATAGGCCTGGGGTGTGGGGCAGCAGCAGGGTTGCCGGGGCAGGCAGGCAGTGTGACATGAGTGCTGGTCTTCCCGCAGGGAGGTGTTGAGCACCCCAATCAGCAACAGCCCTATTGTCTCCCGGCAGCTCTTAATTAGCCAAATCCAATTCCAATTTAATTTATTTGTGGCTTACCCAAAGGACATAGCCATAAAATGTTTAAATAAAAAAAACAAAAAACTATACAACATAATCATAGTTATAAACATAAAACTAATAAATATTCCAGATAATATAGCGTATAATATTAGATTAAAATATCAGACAAAATTATCATTAAAATGCTAAGTAATGTGACAAATACCACCCGAATCTGGGAGTAGACAAAGACATAAGTGCTGAATTAACACTGGTAGGGAGAGCATTACTCACCCTATATCTGATAATAGCAAATGACCCTCCTAAAGATAATTTAAATCAGGCATTAATTCCCTGCCCAACACTCAGTGCAGACATCGCCCTTGCCCCAATAGTAAACAAATCAACAATAAACATAATAGTAACAGTAATTCCAGCCTAAAGAAAAAACTCTAAACAACCACAGATTCCATGTCCCAACCTAATTCATACTCCACAATCTCAGTAAAACCAGCCTATTAAAACTCAATCCCAAGGAAACCATAGCATTTCCAGCCAGAGGACTTCATCTTCCGCAAGATTTTGTCCAGCACAATGGAGCCCTCAATGATAGAAGAATGATAAAGGGCTTATCGGGGAACTACTGCCATCTTCAGTGAGATCCACAGCTGGTAGTCATCATGCCCGCTCCCTCCCATCCATCAATCACCAGAATCACGAAAGTCATACAGAATATTTTCAACGCAGATCTCATCCACCCAACTCCTTCCATTTTACATATGGACCCCAGTAAAAATACATACTTAAAAAATAAATCCCTAACGATTTTATATAAGGACTTAACAGAATGAATTAAACATACCTTCCAAAAACACACCAATATCATGGACTGGGATTGCAAGAACTTCTTTCTGACAACAAAGGCCTGTAGTAAAAAGTTAGCTGTTGCAGTGGAAATTTCACTCGAGCAATCCTCTAACAGGTATTTTTCCAACTCAAAAGTGGATCTAACTGGCCACCCTTAATGAGCCAATGGTTTCTTAATTTAGTATACATTCTGCATTCAATCAATATGTGACCCACCGTTTCCACCTGTTCATGATCAAAAGGGCACGGTCACATAAAGAAGGATTCAGCAGTCAAACGTCCCTCCAATGTCTTGGATGGCAGAGCATTCACTCTTGCAAAAAAATAAATATCATCCTATGTGATCCTATATGATCATATCATCCTATATGATAAAGGACCTTGGAGATATTTTATTTATTTATTAATATCATTTGTACCTCACCCCTCCTGTGAACAGCTCAGGGCGGCTTCCAGCAATATAAATACATAAAAACAATATAAAACAATTTAAAATAATCAACAATAAAAATGTTTAAAACAGGGCCCCGGAAATTAAAACAGTAAAACAGGATGGGGCGAAGAAACAATAACCCTAAACCAGTCCCCCCCCCCAAAGGGCTGGGCAAACAGCCAGGTTTTACAACACCGCTGGAATGACAATAGGCTTGGGGCCAGGCGAGCTTCCTCCAGATGGGAGTTCCAAATACATGGCCCGGCCACTGAGAATGGCCTCTCCATTGTGGCCCCCCACTTTACGCGGGGGACCTCCAAGAAGACACCCCTGCTCGACCGCAGGAGCCGCTCGGGGGCACGGAGGGCGAGGCGGTCCCTGAGGTACGAAGGGCCCAGACTATGAAGGGCCTTATAGATCAACACCAAAACTTTGAACTTGGCTCGGCACACTATTGGCAGCCAGTGCAGAGTCTGTAGCACCGGTTTAATATCCTCCCGATGACCCGTTCCCGTAAGGAGACAGGCCGCCACATTCTGCACAGCCTCCGAACCAGGAGGCTGCAGCCTCCGAACCAGGCACAAGGGAAGCCCCACGTAGAGCACGTTACAGTAGTCCAGCCTCGAGGTGACGAAGGCATAGATGAGGGAGGGCAGGTCCAGGCTGGAGATGAATGGACGCAGCCTACACACCAGACACAGCTGGCGGAAGGCAGCCTTAGCAACTGTCTCCACCTGCCGCTCCAGGCGCAGGTCCACGTCCAGTATCACCCCCAGACTCCGGGCCTGCTGAGCTATAGGAGGGTGAACTCCCCCAATCAGGGGGGCCACTGCCTCCCTCGCTCTCCCCACCAACATCACCTCCATCTTATCAGGGTTGAGCTTCAGTCTGCTCTGCCACATCCATTCCGCCACGGCCTCCAGACACTGGGATAGCAATGAGACAGCCGGGTCTGGGTCAGTTGAAAAGGAGAGGTACAGCTGAGCATCACCAGCATATTGGTGACACCACACTCCGAACCTCCTCACGACCTCCCCCAAGAGCTGCATGTACACATTAAACAATAACGGAGACAGGATAGAACCCTGCGGAACGCTGCATGATAAGGCGTGGGGGCACAATATCTCATCCCCCAGCACCACCCACTGGCTTCTCCCCAAGAGGAATGAACGGAACCATTCAAGAACAGTCCCATCCAGACCCCCCACATCACGCAGCTGCCTCAACAGCAGCCCATGGTCCACGGTGTCAAAAGCGGCTGAGAGATCTAGCAGGATGAGAAATGTCGAACATCCTGCATCCATCTCCCGGAGGAGGTCGTCTACCAAGGCCACCAACGCCGTCTCAGTGCCTTAGCCGGGGAGGAACCCAGATTGAAAAGGTTCTAGGAAACCGAAGCTGTCCAAATGCACCTGGAGCTAGAGTGCCACCGTCTAAAAAGGGAAGGTTAGAGACAGGTCGGTAACTGGCGAACGCATCCACGTCCAAAGATGTTTTTTTCTGCAGGGGAAGATACATGGCCATGGATCCTTTTGGTGGAGCCAAGCATATATAATTGTTCAGGGAACCAAAGTTAGCAGCTCAAGCAAGTTCCTCCTGTCTGTCAATATCTTCCAACCTCAGGGAAATCTCTGCTCTTGCTGTGGCAAGAGACTTGTTGGCAAAATGAAGGGCAGAGAAACCCAAGCGGTTCAAGACTTGGATAACAGGCTTCCTCCAAGGACTAATATAGGAATAGGAATCTTGCTGCAAATAACCCAACAGTCCTTCAGGGGATGGTTGTATAGTCCTAAGCCACAAATAAAGCATCGTTTTCCAAACCTTACATTTTATAGAGCACAGACCCAATTCGAGTCTCAGTGCCACTGTAGATATACATTTTATAGCTCTAACTAAATCCCAAAGAAATTTTGCTTGAACCACCTCCAGTTCGGCTTCAAAAGTGTAAGCCCAAACTACTGCCCCCATGGATTAGTTGGGCCACCAACTTAGCATTAAAGACCCTGATAGCAGGGACCAAAACTCCTCTTTTGGTACCATGAAAGAAATGAAGAATAGCTGATGATGGCCCTTTAGATCTTAATAGGGCAGATTGCAAGGGTAGATTCCAACCCCCACTTGAGCAAAAAATCAACCCCAGATATTTGTACAACTTGACTTGCTCAAGTAAATGCCCCTTAATATATCGCCGAGAATAGGAGGCAGCCTGAGCAAAAACCACAACTTTAGATTTATCTTAATTAATCACCAAGTGATTATTGTCGCAGTAATTTGCCAGAGCCTCCAGCTGTCTCCTCAGCCCCACCCAGGTCTTGGACAACAGAACGGCATTGTCGGCATACAACATGCAGCCTATGTGGTAGGCAGACAATTTAGGAGGAAAAAATTCCCTTGCTGCCATGGCAGGGATTAAATCATTAACAAAAAATTGAAAAGAGAGGGAGCCAACCCACAGCCCTGTCTCACACACAACTCTGAGGGGATGTCATTTGTCAAGGGGCCCAGCTCATCATATCTGATAACCAACTGTGTATTTGAATACAAGGCTTTAATCAGATAAAGAAGGCGAGGGTCTATGTGAGCCCTTTCCAATTTCCTCCATAATAGTCTCCTGTCAATGAGATCGAAGGCTGCTCACAGATCTATAAATGCCACGTACAGTTTCTGGTTCTGATGAAAATATTTGGTAATAAGATGATTTAAAACAAGGTAATGATCAATCGTCGAACTGTCATGTATCCTGTTTATAGGTATATATGTTTGACCGTCTGTGTTTCAATATATTGGAAATCAAATTAGCCTCTCTGTATGATGACTTCTTAAAAGAGTTGTCCTATAGTGACCTTTCTACTGAACTCTTGACCAGATACTGGAAAATCAGCCTGTTTACTGGAATAGATGGTGTAATCAAGTCTGTCTCTTAATGAAATTAACAGTTTCTGTTGACTAGTCTCAAGATACGTGACTCTCAAGCAGGGCAGGAAAAGGCCTTGTTTGTTTGGAGTTTACACATTGTTAATCCTATCTTATATGATAGCAACCTGTTTCGTATGTATCAACAGGCTTCTTACTATGTATTTTGAGAAAAAAACCCTCCCTGTCAGCAGTCTTGACCTGATGTCATTTTGAGCTGACTTCCCAGCATTTTTCCCTCCATAAGAAGGGAGAGGAGAAATGAATTTTTCAGAAACAGTTCCTTCTTTGGAGCTTTTCTCATTCTCCATCTGGCAGAATCAGGCAAGGACTGGATAATATGAATGTATATTAATATGATGCATTGACTCAACCATAGCAATAATACTTAGAGCATATGTTATATCTTATAGATGATAAGATCTTTGAATTTGTAACAGAGCTGTTCTCTGAACAGAAATGTCTTTCTAAGTCATGTACTTTTAACTGACACTGTTTCTTTTGTACTATGTCTTTATTTAAACTTAAGTAAACTATTGCTTCATTTTTTATAATATTCGTAAGTCTCATAGTCTCATTTATATAAATAAATTGTCTTTACTATACTTAAGTGAGCCGGCTGGCTTATTAGCAAAGTGTAAACTCAAATTCCACATATTGAAAAATATATCCAGACCAGATTATGTCATGCCTGGACCACTAAGCGCAAATTCCTTTTGGGGAAACCGAGGTCCAATGTGACAGAACGACCAGCCTGAAATCCAGCTTGCTCTGAATGTATGATATGGTGGGCACCATCCAGCTGGAAAGTCCCAATAACAAATATTTAACATAAAGTTTGCTAATAACAGGGAGAAAACTAATAGGCCGGTAGTTCTCCGGAGTCCCCCTGTCACCCTTCTTAAATATTGGTATAACCACAGCCTTTTCCCATCCAGCTGGAATAATTCCGGAGTTGTTAATTGCTTTAAAAAGCACTACCAGAATTGGGACCCACTAATCTTTGAATCTCTTAATAAAATCCAATTAAACTAGATCAAGGCCTGGAGCTTTCTTATTCCGGCCAGACTCTATCAGAGCAGATACCTCTTCTGGAGTAACAGGGGCCCAATTCTCTCCAATACTATTGATGCCTATGGGGGAGGAATCATCATAACTAAGTCCTTGGTTTCTGGAGAAGAGTTTCCCAAAATAACTCTCCCAGGAGAGAGGCGGATTTGGAAACACCCTCCATATCAAATCCCCATGAACTAACCCATTAACGATCTTCCAGAAAGAGGCAGAGTCTCCAATATCTACTGCCCGGATTAGCCTATCCCATGTGGCTTTTTCAAAATCACGCTTCTTAGCCTGGAGCAATTTCTTATAATGCCTTTTGTGTTCATAAAAGATTTTGGGGTGAACATAGGCACCCTGAGACCAGGCTTCCTTAAGTAATCTTTGTATTTCCTTTTTCCGGGCTCTACATTCCATATCGTATGAAGCCCTAGGCCTGGAATCCAAGCAATCCAATTGAGATCTCAATGCATTACCTTCCAGCCAAGGATGCAAATATATAATAAGATGCCCAAAGGCATCTATCACAAAAGCCGTAGAACCAGGGGCTAATATCCGTGATCTCAAGTCCTCACAGAGTGAGGATTTCAGGACTACATCCAATTGTCATGCCAAACCTTCAGTCCAAGACTTCTTAATATAATTGGTTTTTATATAAATGGAGGATTCCTGAGAAAAAACAGAGGTTCCAGACATAAGAGGCCCTTCTAACAGTAACCACAGTAAAAGAGGTAGGTGGTCACTATGGAATAAAGGTTTAACCCTAAAGTCCGAAATGAAAGAAAAAAGTTTTGGCGAAACCACTATATAATCATTCACACTCGCCCCTTGGTGGCCAATGAAGGTAAAAGTGCCCGGATAATCATTAGGAAGGGAGCCATTCAGCAACTGTAAGTTTAAACTTGCTAATAAATTGGCCAAGAAAATACCATTCTCATTGATATAGGTATCCATAGAGAGTCTGGATCTTAATGGATAAGGTATATTACAGTAAGGTATGAGATTCTCATTGCAGGTCCCCATTCTCACATTAAAATCACCTGCAATGAATAAGGCAGCCCGAGAATACTTCAAAACAAATTCCCCAAGAAATTTTATAATTTAGACCAAAAAGTCTTATCAAAAGTACCAGCATTTACAGGTGGAATATAGACAGAAAATAATATAAAAATTAGATCCTTTATTTTAAGTACTAGACCCGCAGCTATAGGGGGGAGTTCCAGCTTCTCTAAGACAAGGACCCCCAAACTTTCTGAGACTAGACAGGACACTCGCCCAGAAGGGTGACCTCTAGATTTATTAGCTCACACAGGAACTGCATGAGAGAGATAACCCCCTAACACAAGGGGTTCCCTCATCCAGGTTTCTTGTAAGCGGATAATGTGATGCTTGCTCAAAGCTATTACAAATGAATTGTCATTCATAGAATTTAACCATCCTGCTATATTCCAAGAGCAAAAACTGAGAAGGGAAATTTCCTGCTCAGTTGCCCTGGTATGTCAGCGGGTTGCACCTACAGTCCCTTCCACCAGAGCTTCCAGAGCAAGACTATTTGGAGGACAATCCTCCACTTGCTGCTGCTGGTTGGCCACTCCCTCTACTCCGTCTCGACCTGTGTGCGACGGAGAGACACTTGAGCCCACCTTCAGCATATCTCCCTCAGGGAAACTACCTTGCTGCTTGCCCTCAATCATCAAGGGCTCAGCCAGAAAAGATATCAGATTGGGGTTAGTGTTCTCTACTGCCCCCTGGCCCTCCCCCCTCCCCATTTCCATTTCCTGCGGAGATAAAACAGAGTCTGCACTCCTTGGTAAACCTGCCAAGGGGCTGGGCTCCATGGCTAACGCTGAGCAACTGGTCTATGGGACAAAGACTGACTAGCATTGTTGTTATTAATAGTATTAGTCTAAGTCTTAGACCTTAACATCCCAGATTGCTGGTTTCTCAATCCCCAATCTCTAGGGGGATGATAAAACATGTGCTTAGTTGAAGGAAGGGTTAGATCAGTAATGGATGCAACAGGGTGCAACCCGCATTTATAAGGAGAAGGACAGTTGAAAAAAACCTCGTGACAGATAACCCCCCATGATTGAAGCAAGGGGAACTCCTCCAAAATCCTCTGTACCAATTTGGGAGATTTTAAATACACAATCAATCATTGGGTCCTGTTTCAGAAATGAAATTACTGGAAATGAGATATCTGTCAGATAGGAATTCTATATCCCCAAATATCAGTCAGGTGTCTCTGGACCAAAAACTTGGTATTCCAGCTTGGAAAAAATCCATTGGGCAAAGGGATTTTTTAAAAAGAAAACTGCCCTATCATTAACCTGTAGGTCTTCACGAGGGATCGTCCCAGGAGGAGCCTCAGCAAAATCTTGCCCACTATGGGCAATCTCAGTACCCAAGGGTACTGCTTGTGAAAGGTGGGAAGATGGAGACTTTGGCCGCTGATGGAGAGGAATATTTGCCAAAAGGGAAGAAGTCTGATCCGTTGGCTGCAACAATTCCCCTGCCCTAACTGCTGAAACAAAATCAGTGACCACTTGTAGCTGGCTTTTCTGAGTGACAAGTAAATTGGTAATTTGACCAACTGTGCAATCAGTTGCTTCACTATATCCCCTATAATGAAGCATTGTGAGCCTAGCAGTTCAGTTAAATTTGGAGATTTAGATGTAGGGCCACTACAGAAGGAGCAACTATCTGCTGCTGAGTTAAATACAGTCGAATCCAATGAAGGCTGGGCAACATGCCCGGCCTCCTTACGGCGTACCAACTGTGTCTTCGACACTGGCGAGGGCAGGTCACTATTGGTAACTATAGAGGGATTGATCATAAAAGTATCTAAACGGAGCTGTTTCTGCAAAGGTTGCAACTCCATCTGGTCACCTGCTACTCTCCTCCTCCGTTTGGTCATATTATAACTAGAGTAGGACTAACACACACACGCAAAATACAAATCACCTCCTTAAAAGGCTCACCTGGACAAACGGCCAGAAACAATTCCCTTACCGCCTACAATAGTCCAAACAAAAACATCCTGGATGTCTATGGGGACCAATGGCCTACCTGGCCATAGTGTAACTCTGCTCCACCAGGCAACCTAAAGTAATGTACAAATACACAAGGGCGGCCACCTCGCGGCCATCACCTAAGGCCATGCACACAAGGGCGTGCCCTTGTGTTCCCAGACCTTAGGCATGATGCCCAATGGCGCTTGCCCATGGCGCAGCCATAGGCAGATGCTGCAACTATAACCCCACCCCCTGGAAGTAAATCAGTGCCGCTCCCAGCCAGCTGTCAGTGGCTAACCACAGCTGACTCTAAAAGAGAGACACCCACCAACTAAAACAACACGCCAGTCAGGAACCTGCCTAACCCATCCAACTATAACTCTGTCAGCAAAAAGAGCACAAAAACTCCAACTGAGCCTACAGCCCTGACCTCACACTGTCTAACTTAGCGCACCTCCATTAATTAGCCAGGATGGGTACTAATCTAGTTCACAAGTAGTGGATCAAACAGCTCCAAGGACATCCAACACATCAGCGGGTGTCACCGATTGAAAGTGATCCCACAAAATCGGACAAGTCGGGGCTTCTACACCCTCTACATCTTCCACTGTATTAAATGTGGCATCAAGGTCTTGGTGAATAAGAGCTATTTTCTCCGTAAAGTAATCTGGAAAAAGGTCACAGCGGATAGATGATGACTCAACCCCAGGGTTGAGGGAGGCCTGAATGCCCAGCCCCCGCACAACCCGGAACAGCTCTGCCAGATGGGATTTTTTTGATGCTATGAGGGCAGCAAAGAATTCCATCTTTCCTGTCCACATAGTCACGGCATAGTCTCATAAACCAGCTCTATGTTGCAATCTCTTGGCTTCAGCACAAGAACGATGCCACTGTTGCTCCAACCGTCGCCTCTCTTGCTTCAGCATCTGCAGCTCCTCAGAGAACCAAGGAGGTCTGTGGCGCCTCCACCTGGGCAATGGATGCCTGGGAACCATTTGATCAATGGCCTCCATCAGCAAGAGGTTCCATAACTTGATGAGGTCATCAATGAGACGGTCAGCGAGGTCAGATGGTAAATCTCCCAGAGCACCTAGAAACCACACTGGGTCCAGCAGCCTCCAAGGGCGGACCATCCTAATAGGTTCCACACCCTTCCAGGGGCAGATATGTGCTATAAGAGAGGTCTGCAGAAGGTAATAATCTGTTCATGACAAGGGCACTGCTGATATCTCCCCCAGTATTGGAACACCCGCCTCAAGGTCAGTGCAAAACATGAGGTCCAAGGTATGTCCTCCAAGATGTGTCTGGCCGATGACGCTCTGGGATACTGTGCAAGTGCATCACCATGCACCTCTTGGTGAAGGGCACACCTGGTGTGACCCACTCCCTCACCATGGCAGACAGGGCTGCCTCAATGTTCCGAGACGTGTGGGGGCCATGGCATCCATGACCTCCGCCTGAAGCAGGGACCACCTATGCCCTGCTTTGGGACCCCTTCTGCCACTTCCAAATGCTGCCTCCAGGTCCTGCCACCAGTGTGCCGTTACTGCCAGGTAGGCATGCAGCGTATTCTGCTTGACCACAGGTTGGTGGTGAAGTGGATGGTGGCACCCCCAGCCCCTGCCAGCTGTTCCCTCACCCGCTCCTTTAAAGCCCGGTACGAGACTGGCACCACCTGCCGACTCCGGGTGGTGCACGAGGGCACCTTAAACTGGGGGGCTAGAAACCCAATCAGATGCCTAAACCCCATGTCCCTGACCACCGAGAAGGGCTGCCCATCGAGTGCTATTATTTCCTCCAACACGCGTGCGGCTTTCAGTTGATAGCCACACTGCCCTCCACGTCCTGTAGCTGCCGATGGACTTGGCAGCTGCCCCCACCCACATTCCTCCATGGTGTACTGAAGCTTCTGGGCCTCAACTGCTGCAGCTGTACCAGTGACAGCATTGATGGGAGGGGCAGAACATGGTGGCGACACAGCTCTCGGAGGGACATGTGGCCAGCCCTGTCCAAAGTGGCCAAGGGTCTGTTCTGCCCACCAATGAGTGTCCCCAGCAAGCGGGTGTATGGCGGGGGGACATTTTCTCACCACACCGCCTGAGACTGGGGGCCAAGTTGATGGAGCAGTTGCTTTTCATCAAGGTGAACCTTCCGCTGCTGAGATTTCCCGAGCTGCCCCTGGACATGGATTGGTGGTGCAGTGGCACACGCCATCCCATGCCAGGGCAGTCTATGGATGGGGATCCTCCTCAATCTGGGCTGCTGAGGTGCTGTCCCTGCTTTCCACTGCTCATGCCACACTGCCTGTCTGCTGCTGCAGCTTCCTCTGCTGTACCATGTGTTCTGCTACCGGGCAATCCAATGTCTACCACTGCTCCACTGATGCCTGGCAATGTGCAATGGCCAGCCAAATAGGGGTGCCAGGCCAGCCACCAAGCCACAAGCATTCCCAGCCTCTGCTGCTGCCACTGGGTCTCCGACAGCGAGCCCTGGCACCACTGGCACCCCCATGGGGCCAAGCACCATGCCTGCTTTCCCGGGCAAGCTGGGGTGCCAAGCGTCAAGCCTTCCCAGTCTCTGCTGCTGCTTCTGGGTCTCCGATGGCCAGCCCTGGAGCCACGTACCCCCCAGGGGCCAAGCTCCGAGCCTGCCTGCCCGGGTAAGTTGGGATGCCAAGCCTTCCTGGTCTCTGCTGCTGCTGCTGGGTCTCCAACAGCCTGTCATGCTGCCACGGGCCCCTCTGGGGTCCCTGGAGTGCCTCAAGGCCCCCAGCAGTGCCAAACTCCACCAAATTCCACCAAACTGTCCGACCTCCACCAGAACGAACCCACGAACCCAAACTAGGTTTTTAGTCTGAACAGCTGAACGGCTGAACATCTTTGTCCTCTTCAAACATCCCTATTGACTGTCAAAAGCAGCAGCGTGATCGAGGAGGAAAAGGATGGAGTAGAGGCAATTGGATTTTGCTAAGAGATGGTTGTTAGTTATTTTAGCAAGAGCAGTCTCAGTAGAGTGGAGGGGGCAGAAGCCAGATTGGAGAGGGTCATGGGAGAAGTTGGCAGAGAGGAAATCAAGACAACGGGTGTACACAGCATGTTCTAGGAGCTAAAAGACAAAAGGAAGGAGAAAGATGGAATGGTAATTAGAGGGATTGGAAGTATCAAGGGTAGGCTTCTTCAGGATAGGAGAAGCAATGCCATGTTTGAATGTAGATGGAAAGGAGACAGTAGAGAGGGAGATATTGACTATGTGCAAGAGGGATGGGGAAGAGTGGGTGTGTTGGAGAAATTCTGCTGAGTGGAGGCAGTAAATGAGAGGAGGCTGCACAGAGACGTTTATCAGATCAGGCTTTATTGCACAAGACACAGCAGCTGTGGGGTCGAGGATCTGGAGATCATCAAGCCCCGAACAAAGAGAAGACACCTATATTTATACATTTTCATACAGCTTCATGCTTATAGCTATAACCCAATCAATGCACAGTTCTTTGTTTCCCCAGCCCCAATCAGGACACAGGATTCAGCCTGGTCCCCGATATGATAGTCAGCATCCGGTGTTTATGTAACTGGTGGATTTACTGAGCATGTCAACACTGAGTTGCTGACTCATGTCGGTAG
>QEPC01006207.1:284791-336209 GCA_003113815.1 Sphenodon punctatus
GGGGGAAGGAATTCATTTATTTCATTGAGTTCAATGGGGACACAGCGCCCCATTGAACTCAATGAAATAAATCCGGTACCGGTATACCGGATTTAATCCGGGAATCCGGTTTTTGCAGAACCGGTAACCGGCAAATCCGGTAGCCGGTAATGGGCCCGGGGTCCCACCTCTAGTATATAACCATATAATATTAGATAAATTTTTTGAATAAATACATTTTTAAAATATACATAAAATTTACAAGTGCATTCCTTGGGTTGGAAGACATGGAGAAGAGAAGCAGGAGACGCCGGTCTGCTGCCCATAAAGCGGGCAATGGGGCATGTGGCAGAGGTGGTAGGGGCCATGGCAGCAGGCAGCAGCCAGAGCCCATCAACACGCTCCAAACTCCACAGGCCTGATTTTGGGCGACAGGCTTTCCGAGGGTCCCAGCAGTGGTACTAGCCGGGGCATGGGGGGGGGGGGGTTCAGCGGCGCCTCCTACCAGCGTCCTCCACTGCCATGCAGGGCACTGGAAGGCCTGCAGTCCAGGAGGCTGTGGCTGCAGGAGTAGGTTCAGGTGCTTCAGGGTCAGGATCCAAAGTTCACCATAGGCCACCATCGTCCCCCATTGTTGAGGCGATCCCCAACACTCCAGGGCTGGTGGATCCCACCCCAGCTGCTAGAGGCAAGGCCCGATCCCTGGACAATGGCAGCAGGGAGAGCAGCAGCTAAAGGGGGCACAGGGAGAGTGGCAGCAGCTTGCTGGACAGTCCAGCAGCCTCAGGGTCCCAGCGCTCCCCTTCGCGGGACATGACTGTGATTGGGACAGCAAGGTAGACACTAGTCCCCTGGAGATGTCCGGTGTTGAGGTGATGGCTGTCCCTCTGAGAGCTGTGTTGCCATCATGTTCTGCCCCTCCCAGCAGTTCTGTCAGCGGTGCGTCACCTGTTGTGGACCAGAAGGCACCACCTCAGATGTTCCAGACTGAGCCTCTTCCTCCTCCTCCTTCACCTTCCTCATCTTCATTTTTCTTTTTTTCGCTTCCTCCATTTCACCACCTCAACCAAACCAAGCAAACCACACACACAGCCACAATACATACACACTCAAGTTCACAACAAATTTTTCACACTTTTCACACAACCCAGACAGACACCATGAGAACACATGCAATCAAAATACCGTTTCCGGTTTCTGGTTTCTGGCGCGATCACGGGACCAAATTATATCGATACCAATAACGAAAATAAAATCTTTGAAATTGGTATTGGTATCGATATCAACAATAATGAAAATGACATTGTACAGTCTTTGCCAGCCTATCAGAGTGCCCTGCCAAGGTCCCAGCCTGCCTTCCCTACTGCTTTTCATGCCACGCTGCCTGTCTGCCCACCGTGTGGGCAAAGCTCAAAGCCTGCCTCAGTCTGTCTTCTGCTCATGCCACGTTGCCTGCCTGCCCACCCTGTGAGCAAAGCTCAAACCCTGCCCCAGCCTGCCTGCCGCTCATACCAAGGTGGCTGTCTGCCTGCCCTGGCAACTGTGGGTGATGTGCCCCACTGACCTGGTAATCCCGATGCTGCTGTCTGATGATCCATGGTTGCTCTTCCCTGGCAAATCCAAGTGTGCCCAAGCAATCCTGCTGCTGCCATCTGTTGCTGTATGGAAGCTCTTCCCTGGCAAATCCTAAAATCCTGGCTCTATGGGTGCTGCGCACCAGCAAATCCTGCTGCTGCTGTCAGCTGTGCCATGGGTACTGTGCCCTGGCAATCCAATGTCTGCCGCTGCTGCCAAGCTGCCTATGCTGTGACACCATGGGTTCTGCTACAGGGCAATCCAATGTCTGCTGCTGTTGCCATGCCAATTCCGCCATCCATGCCAGCCATCCTGCAAGCTCCTCCTGGCTATTTCCTCACCTGCCCCAGTGATGATGCTGTAACCTCCTCTAAGTCCAAATAGTTGTCTGTGTCCAACAGGAGCAGAGCTGGCTGTCCCTGGGCCATGCTGTAAGGGAATAAGGACCCTCCATGTGCGAGTTGTCATTCCACTTCATCCGGAAGCTGCCACTACAGCCCCAGGACCTACCATCAGGGTGCTGGGGCCTACCTTTCAGGCAGGGAGGACTGTCCATCCATATCATCCAGAAGCTGTCACTCTAGTCCCAGGACCCACCATCAGGGTTCTGGGGCCGTCTTCCACTCACAGAGAGCTGTCATTCCACTGTATCAAGTAACAGCCACTCCAGCCCCAGACCAGGACCCAATATCAGGGTTCTGGGGCCTACATTCCAGGCATGGAGGGCTGTCCATCAACGTCATCCAGAAGCTGCCACTCTAGTCCCAGGACCACCATCAGGGTTATGGGGTTGTCATTCCACTCACAGGGAGCTGTCATTCCATGGCATCAAGAAAGGGCCAGTCACTCCAGCCCCAGGACCCACCCTCAGGGTTCTGAGACCTACGTTCCAGGCAGGGAGGGCTGTTGAGCCATGTCATCTAGAAACTGTCACTCCAGCCCCAGGACCCATCATCAGGGTTCTGGGGCTGTCATTCCACGCATGGGGAGCTGTCATTCCACAGCAGCCAGCCACTCCAGCCCCAGGACCCACCCTCAGGGTTTTGGGGCCTATGTTACAGGCAGGGAGGGCTGTCCATTCTCTTCATCCAGAAGCTGCCACTCCTATCCCAGGACCCACCATCAGGGTTCTGGGGCTGTCATTCCGCTCACAGGTAACTGTCATCCTACCGTATCAAGAAGCAGCCACTCCAGCCTCAGAACCTACCATCAGGATTCTGGGGCCTACATTACAGGCTGCCCATCCAACTAAACCAAACCGAATGACTAAACCGGAACTTGGTTTTCGAACAGAACCCCATAGTGCTTCAACCAAAGCCTATGCTGCTATTGGTCATCTTCAGTGCAAGTATGACGCCACCTCTGCTCCAACCACCTCCCCATGCATTTCAGCTGCCTGAGATCTTCCGTGAACCATGGAGTCACTCATTCCAAAGAGCTACAAGAGTATCAGTGGAGGTGTCATTGAGGTCTTTTGGTAGATCCCCTAGAGTCATCTGGAATCCAACTGGTTCCATCACCTCCCAGAGTGGACCATCCTAATTGGTCCCACAACCCTTCGGTCAGGCAGGCATGCAGGGAGAGAAGCCTGCAGGACGTAATGATTCAACCATGACAAGGGTAAGCTGACAGCATCCCCCACCACTGGGCCCACACCTCAAGGTCAGTGCAGAATATCAAGTCTAGAGAATGCCCGCCCCACGCACTCATGTTTTGGGCCAGTAGCCACATGGGACATGCCCTGGGTTGCCGTGTTGGCCATGACCTCCAACCCTACACCATGCAACCTGGTTTTGGCATGGATGTTGAAGTCTCAGGGACTGTCTGCAAGGATCAACCCCGAGATCAGGGAAGCTAGGCCACAATGGAGGCTTTTTTGTGTGTGGGAAGGCAAATGTCTGATTTCTTTCATGTGGGTGTTATAGTTATGTCTGTTGGGATGGCTTTTGGGGATTTCAGCATGCAGTTGCACTTTTGTGGGTTTGTCTTCTTGAGCGATTGTCTCACTCTTGCTAGCCTGCTTTTCTGGGTGCTGCTTGGTTGGCATAATGATTTTAAAGTTGGTGCACTCACTGCCGATGTGTGTATATACTCTGTGTAGAGGTGTGTGTGTGAGTGTGTGTGTGAGAGAGAGAGAGAGAGAGAGAGAGAATGTGAGTATGTTAGTACGTGAGTGCTATTTATTTATTTATTTATTTATTTATTTATATTCCCTCTAGTCCTTCCCTCTCCTTCCCAATCCTTCCCACACCACAAAGAGACTGCTGTGTTGCAGCCCTTTATGTAATGGGAGGAGAGGGGGAGGAAGGAAAGGGTAGATCCGCTGTTGTGCACCCTGATTGGTTAGGCAATTAAACGGCTACAGCCTCTGCATGTGGCACCATGTGACGACTTAGAACCGAGTAGTTCTGAGTTTCTGAGTTACCCAGTGTGGGTACTCGGAACTTTGGAACTCGATCCGAGTACCCGGATGGCCTATTTGGTGCAGCCCTACAATGAATTTATTGAGTGGCCTTGAGCAAGTCACAAGCTCTCAGCCTCAGTTCCTGATCTTTAAAATGGGAATATCTTTATGTCTGTCTTTTCCTATGTGTTCCCCTCATCATTCTCCATCTTACGTTGTATGCCCGCTGGGCCAGGACCTGTCTGTGACCGTAAAGCACTGTGCACACCTATTAGTGCTATAAAAATGATTAGTAGTAGCAGAGAATCTCTTTGCTCCAACTTCTCTCTGAGGTGTCCCTGCACCTGGTCCATGGACAAATAGAAGGGCCAGAGTCCCTGGGTCTGATCTGGAGAAGTGGCACCCATACGTCTGAGACATGGCCACAGTGGCATTTGACAGATTCAATGGAACATTAAAGACTGTTTAATTGTCTCAGCCAGCTCAGCATAGCAAGCCAGTTGCTTGTTCCTTGATTAGCTGTCTCCTCCTAATTCTGTGAAAGTGTTTGTTTCTATGCATATCATTTTACTGATGGCATTATACAGCCTTTTAAAATTTATTAAACAATATGCTAATGGACATTTTATTCTCATTGATTACTTCTCTGGGGGAGCTAAATATTTACATGAGATTGGTCTTGTTGGCTAACTTGGTAAGCAAGTACTAATTTAAATGAGCATGTCCTTTAGGACTAATCCATGTGAATAATGTTGCTAGCTTGCTTTCATACAATAGTTGCAACTTCCACAGTATAGTTGGGTTTCTAAACTAGGGACTGTGTAAATTATTCCTGCTTAGTCACGCAGCATAGACTGGAGCTGGCAACTTCTCTCTGGATATCTTTTTATTGACTTTTATTTTGCACTGTTTCACAAATATACACTCCTACATGTAAAAGGGAGTTCAGACACATTGAGCAATGCATTGTAACATCATCCTACACAAAAGCCATAAAATTGTTTTTCCTTCATTTGTCCTTTTCTGTATAAATGTATTTCTCTTCTTTCTTTTTTTTAAAAGACTGAGAGAGGATGACTCAAGACTAGGACTATTTCTGGATATTGGATATACAATCTTGTGCACCTTTTAAAATTTACTCAGTTTCTGTATCATTTTGTTCTAAACCTATAAGTCCATTGTCTCTTGAAATCCTGGAGACTTCTAGGCTATTGGGAGTTAAAAGGTTGCCACAGCCTTATTCATTTTACATGGTGTGCATAGGAAATTTCCCAGTCTTGCTAGCAAAGATTGTCATTAAGCTTTATGATGAAATTAGTACGTTTCTGTGACAGACAGAGAATTGGTGTAGCCTCATGGATAAAGTATTGCACTTGTACCTTACAAACAAGGATTCAAATCACATCAAATATAAATCCACTGGGAGGTCTTGGTCAAGTTACTATCTTTCATCCTCAGGGTAATTTCAGACGTGACGAGCCAGAGTCCTGCCACGCTGAACCATGGACCGGAATCAATTGCGGATCCCGGTAAGGAATCAGGCAGTCCATCCTTTAGACGTGCCAACCTGATTCTAGAGGGGGATCGGGGAGGGGGCAGGGCTGCACAGGGAGAGGGCGGGGTTGGGCGGCGCGATGTGCGGCCGCACAGTCACACACACCCATGCTCCCCCGGCCACCCACCCTCCAGGAGATGGGCAGACTCAGTGGCCAATCCAGCCGCTACACCCGATCCCGTCCCATGGTCAGGACCACGATCCAGGCTGGCTGAAGGTAAAAGATGTTACCTTCAGCTGATCCAGGATTGTGGCCAATCCAACCACGGTTGGGACCCGATCCCGCCACGATTCTGGACCTCTGGGTGGCCGGAGGTCCAGATTTGTGGTCATTGATTTTCCCACCAGGGATTCACTGGGGTGAACATCTGACGGGAACACCAACAGACAGTTTGGGACAAACGGCCACCACAGGAGATTCACTGTGTTTGACCGTGGTCTCATAATATCTAAAATTACCCTCAGTTCCCACTTTAAAAGTGCACAAGATTGTATATCCAATATCCAGAAATAGTCCTAGTCTTGAGTCATCCTCTCTCAGTCTTTAAAAGAAAGAAAGAAAAGAAATACATTTATACAGAAAAGGACAAATGAAGGAAAAACAATTTTATGGCTTTTGTGTAGAATGATGTTACAATGCATTACCCAATGTGTCTGAACTCCCTTTTACATGTAGGAGTGTATATTTGTGAAACAGTGCAAAATAAAAGTCAATAAAAAGATATCCATAGAGAAGTTGCTAGCTCCAGTCTATGCTGCGTGACTAAGCAGGAATAATTTCCCAATCTATAAAATGGGAATAAAAATGACCCACCTCACCGGATTGTAAACAAGAAAAGGATTGTAAAACATTTTGAACACTGAAATGTCAATATAAATAATAGACAGTGCTGTACATACAAGTTATTTTCTCTCGCTTTTATATGGCACTCTGTACAGAAAGTTTCTACAAAAGAAATTACATCAATACAACTTTTTTGTTTTTGTTTTTGTTTTTGTTTTTTATAAACCAAAATGACTGTGTATCAGATTTTGTGGATACTGTTATTTCAATATAACCGAGGCTTGGTTAAGTTTAGCATATGGCTCCAGTTCTTCCAACACTTGCAGAGGTATATTACTCTCAACTTACCCCCTACAAAAATACAGCTTGCATGGCTCATGAAGTACATTTTTTATCCCAGTTCTTTGACACTTAAATTTCTTGAATGTATAAACTAACATGAAATGTGATGGGGTAGATTTCTACCCCAGGCCAAGGTATAAATCTAACCCATGGTAAAATGAAATGGGGTATGTTTCTACTCAAGGGGACTTTTTGATAACATATAAAAAATGGTTAATGGTAACCAGTTTTCCTTGGAAGATATTGGGTGTTTTCAGACGTTACGCGGTCCCGATTCACCACAGTGGATTCCCAGCCATGGGGAACTGAACAACCACCCCCCCGTGGTCAAGGAGAGCCCTGAACAGACATGATGGGATTGGGACCACGGCAGGTAATTGGGCCACTAGACCATGGCCCGGGTCAGCGCAACAGAAGTGACGCCAATTCACGGCCATGGTCAAAACACCCAGAAGGCACCGCGGAGGGGCGGGACACAGACATGGCTGGCTGAGGGCAAAGGAAGCCAAAAGCACCAAAAGGAAATGCCCACACAAGGAAAATGGGAAGGGAGGGGGAAGAGGGAGGAGAGCCGCCGAGGTACCACGCACAACAGGCACAGAGACTACGAGGACACAGTAGACCACAGAGCACAAACACATGCCCGGGCCCATACACACCCATACGGGAAAGAAAGGGAAGGCGGGACACAGCAGGACAGACAACAGGCATGGCACAATGGGCACAGGGGGGAGGGGGCAGCGGGACAGGGAAGATGGAGGGGAACGCCCCAGGGACAGGGCCGGGCACGGGGAATGGCAGTCATACCTCCAACAACAGCACAGCCTGCACGGGCACCCCCACAGCTACACACTCAGTCCCGGAATGGGGGGGACACCAAAAGGTCGGGGTATAGGCACAGGGGGAGGCCACACAGAACAGGCAGTGGCCCAGGCACAGTCCAGGAGGCACACACAGACCCCAAGCGCCAGCAAGGGTGTGATGGAGGGGAGGCAGGAGAGCCAGAGCCATGCAGCTGGTCCAAAGGCACCCCCCCGGGAGGTAGCCAGGAGGTGCAGTCCGGGGACCCAAGAACCACGAGGTCACACAGGCACCTGGGGGGGGGCTGGGGTGCATGAGGGAGCGCAGGTGGATGAGGATGGTCAGCAGCACCCAGGGGAGCCGAGGGGAGCTTCGGAGAGCTGGACCAGGACACCAGAGAAGGCAGCCACGGAGGGGAACAACGGTTGCAGAGGCAGAAAGGGGGGCCCCCGGTGAGGCCCTGGAGCCACAGGCAGGGTCAGTGGAACCCTAGGAAGCAGGAAGCACAGCAGCATGGACGGGACATTAAGGAGGGAGCAGGCAGTGGACCACGGCAGCAGGGCGGAGGCGGGAGCTCACAGCAGGGCCAGCAACTGGGGCCCGGAAGGCAAAGGGGGACTCACAGCCAGCTGCAGGGGGCCACGTGGGGGCCAGGGGCCGGGTGGCCCACCAGGTGAATGAAGTGCAGCCAATGAAGCATGCCCCAGCTGTACCCCAGCACGGACATGTGGTGGGTAACAAGGTAGTATGCCTCTAATGGATTCTGCATGGAGATCCCCAACTGCACATCGGAACAGGACTACACACCTGACAGCGCCGCCAGCTCCGCTGCGGTGGGATCCAACAAGCAGAAGTCAGCAGTGGGGGGCCATGGATGGTGACCAAGCTCCAACAGTTGGTGATAGACCACCCCACAAGAGCGCTGGTACCCATGAGCCCCATGAACACAGCCAAAGTAGGACACAGCCAAGGCAGGGCCCCCCTCTGCCAGACAGACCGTGTAGGCAGCCAGGCTGCACACAGAGAGGGTGGACACAGTCTCTGCCACAGAACACCTCACATGTGAGCACCTCATCTCTGGAATGAGCCCATCAGGAAAGGGAGCCAGCCCCAGCGTCTCAGCATGCAACTGGCAATCATGGACGCTCGCCTCATAGCCAAAGTAACGAAAGCCAGAGCTCAGGCTCACATAGGCACCAGGCAGGCTGTCTGGGCAGATCAGGAGCAATTGCATGGCTGGGGTATGCCACAGGTCACACAGGGCCATGGTCTCGTGGAAGATCCATGTACGGGGGGCCCTATGGGGGCCTGGAGCCGGGACCCCAGTGGAAGCGCAGCCAGCCATGGTCCAGCAAGCCAGGGGGATTTACACCACGGAAAGGGGGGCCCACATTCCCTGGAGGGGTGGGAGGGGATGCAGGGGAGCCCCAAGGCCAAGCGATAAGGCCACAGGCCGCAACAAGTCATGGCAAACAAGTGAGGCATGGGGTGCAGACCCAGCACAACTGCAGGAACCAAGCACACAGACAGGACAGCCAACACACTAATCAGGCCTGCAAGAACACAATGATGCCAACACAGAGAGTTGGGAGGTGATGACAGCGGGAATGCAGCTGCCGCCAGCACACCCGGATGCATGCTGGTCCGTGTGCAAGGCCCCATGCAGGGACAGCCGGTGTGCCCAATGGGCCGCCCCATCAGCCCCAGCCCTCCCGCCCCCCAGGTACTGCCCGGGCCATTGGGGGGGCGCCCCAGGCCAACATGGGTGCTCCCATCCAGTTCCCGGGTCGTGACCCAGGGGTGGACCTACACGTGGCCCAGGCTATAAGGGGCCCAGCAGCACCATACCCGGGCCAGCCAGCACCATGGACCGAGGCTGGTTGGGCACCTGCGGGATGCACCCAGCACTCTTTGCTGAGTGGTACTGCTTGCACACCGATCAGCTGTGCCTCCATACCGCAGAGGTGCACCTGGAAGCCCGCCTGCAGTTTGGCATGGTCCGGAGCGTTGCTAGGGCCCGGAGAGCCCACCACTGCTGCAGGTGCTCCCTGGCCCGGCTCAGGGCTCAGCGGGTGTCCAGTGCAGACCAGAAGGTCCTGATCCATGGCTGGAACAGGGCTGCTGTGCTCCGTAAGCTGGCCGGGCACCTCCAATGGTGGAGGGAGACCATGGGGCGCGCCGCCCAGCTCGCAATGCCCATTGTCCGGTGGGTATGGGTCATAGAGCAGGCACAGAGATGGTGGTCCTGGGCATTGGCTCAGTGGGACAAGTCCATCTGGAGGGCGCACTTTCGGATAGACAGGCTCAACCTACTTCAGCTTGCGGAGCTGCTCATGCCTTAACTGGAGCTACAGCACACCCCCATGAGGACCCCCATCCCCAGGGTCCAGTGGGTTGCCATCAGGATCTGGGCCCTTGCAACGCCCGACTCCTGCCGTTCCGTCTCGCAGCACTTCGGTGCCGGGACAGCACCGTTGCCTGTATTCTCTGGGATGTATGTGAGGCTGTGGAAGGTGTTCTCCTGGACAGAGTGATTCAGCTGGTGGACCCGGAGGCTGTGATGGCTGGCTTTGTGGCTGGAGGGTTCCCCAACTGCATGGGCGCCATGGATGGCACCCACGTAGAGATCCTCCACCTCTCCACTGGAGAGGCCGTGGAGTATGTTAACATACATGGTTACTACTCCCTGCAGCTGCAGGCTGTCATGGACTACCGGGGTGGTTCATAGACATCTTCACGGGCAACTCTGGGTGCAGCCATGATGCCTGAATCATGACCATCTCCCCCTTCTATGTCCGGATGTACCGCTGGGACTTTGCAGACATGGGGATGACCCAGATCGAGGGGGTGCTAATGCCCCCCTGTATCCTGGGGGACCCGGCCTATCCCTTCACCCAGTGGCTGATGAAGGTATACCCGGTCGCCAGGTTTCTAGTGCAGGCGCTGTAAAATTCCCAGCTGTGTGCAAGCTGGACCGTGGTCGAGCTGGCTTTTGGGTCCCTCAAGCAGTGCTGGAGGAGCCTCACTGGCCAGCTGAACTACACAGTGGAGATCTCAATCCTGGTGATAGGTACCTGTTGTGTGCTGAACAACGTGTGCGAAACCAATTGGGCAGCCTTCGAATACCCCATGCCTCATCATCCTCCCAGACCTCTGCCTCTGTATGTGAACCCGAGGGAGTACCAGTATGCCAAGCACATCCGTGCCGTCCTGGCCAGGCATATCAGCCGAGAGGCTGAGGCGTGCGGGCGCTAAACCCTGACCCCACAACCCTGGGGCCACCACCAGCTCCCTGGGCAAGGCCCTCTATGGCCATTGGCCCTCCCCCACCCCCGGGGCCATGAACAAACCAAAGGAGTCAGTTGTGGTGCCCTGACATTTATTCTCTCACCCACATACATGTGCCCCCTACACCACCCCCAACCCCCAACCATGCAGGTTCTGTGCCCTCCCCTCAGACCTCCCTCCCCCTTCCCCCACATCCCCCATGTCTCTGAGGCCACACACACACCCCCGCTGTCTGTGTCCCCAACAGTGTCCTGGGAGGCTTCGGTGTCTGGAGGGGCAGGTGGTGGTGGGAAGGGGGGAGGTCCCGGGGCCTGAGGGCACCCCCTGGGTGGCTCCATCCTCCAGAGGCCTACAGGGACCGGGAGGTGGATGCAAGGCCCCATCTGGCATGGCGGCTGGGGTGGCTGAGGAGGTGGTGGGGTTGCCAAGGGGCCGGGCATCGGAGCCCAGGCAGGCAGGGTGCCCAGCGGGGTGGCTACTATCACATAGGCACTCATGGTGCAGGCGTGCAGGAGCAGTGAAGTCCTGATGTCATGGGACCTATCCATTTTTGTGGAATTCTCCCTCACCAATCCCTCGATGGCCTGTTCCAGCCACCCAAACGCCTCTACCTGCCTGCTGTAGTCCCGGCACTCCCGCCTCCATTCCAAGCGCACCTCTGTCTGGAACCTCTGTTTCCTTGCCTCCGCCTGTTACAGGGATCGCTCTGTGGCCACCTCCATGTGCTCCATGGCCACTATCATTCGCTCCCCCTGTTCTGTGGTGGAGCGGACTATGTCCTCCACCTGGTCCTCCCTTCGGCACCATACCTGTGCCTGGTGCTCCCTCATCCGTTGTGCTGTGGGCATGTCCCCGGATTGCCGGGGGGCCCTGGGCTGCCCTGTAGAGTACACAGACGGTAGTGGTTAGCCACCCTGGTCAGCCACCCCCTGGCTGGGAACATGGCTGGGGGTGTGTGGGTCCTCCTAAGGTTGGTGTCCGGCCACCCCCTGGATTTCTCCAGTGCCCCTCCCCTCCCCCCGCCCCATGTGACTCAGGTACCCCTCCTGGTCTCCCTGCCCCCCCCATGCCAGTGTGCCTCACTTGGGCCCTCCAGCTGCTTCCGGGGCTGTTCCCCGCCGGCCTCCTCACCCTCCTGTCTCTGGTGCTGGGCCATGCCGNCCGGGGCTGTTCCCCGCCGGCCTCCTCACCCTCCTGTCTCTGGTGCTGGGCCATGCCGTGCCCTGTGGGAATATGGGGGTGGGTGGGTGGAGGAAGTCTGTAGGTGTGCCCGGGCGGCCCCTCGGGTCCCCATTCAGTGGTCTGGGGTGTCTGAAGTGGACGGAACCTGCCCCCTGTCTTGGCCTCCCTCCTCCCCCCCTTACCCCTGGTCCATCTCCCCTCCCTTTTGCTCGCTTACCCTCGATATCTGTCTCCGATCACTCTGAGGATGGCCCCTCTGTGTAGCTGGGGTCCCCCATTGACTAGTGGCTGAGGGTGACCAGTGTGCCAGGCTCGGAGTCGTCCTGTCCTGCCAGGGGGTGGGGGCTCTCCAGGATGGTGCTGGGGGTGGGGCTTCTGGTCCCCGGGGTCCCTGGGTGTTCCTCCTGGGGGTCAGGGGCCCTGAAGCCAGTGCCTTCTTCAAGGGTGGTGAGGGGAGGGGGTACATTGGCCCGCTCACTGCCCTGGACCACGGCGCTCCCCACGAGGTGTGGGGCTTCTTTGAGCCCTTCTTGTGCAGTATGCGATCCAGGGCATTATAGTAGGGGGCAGTCCGGGCACCATGCCCAGACTTCTGGTTGTGTCCCGAATGCCATTGTACTCACTCTTGAGTTCCTTGGCCTTCAATCGGCACCGTGCCATGGTCCTGTGATGCCCTGCCACCTCCATTTCCTGCACGATCTCCCGGAACACGTATTCATTGTACTGATGGAGCGCAAGCTCCAGTTGATGCTCCAGGGTCCCCCAGATGCAGATAAACTCCTGAGTCTCCCTGAGACCCCATTACCCTCCTCTGTGGTAGGGCCATCTCCCCCATGGTCCCTCCAGTTCCTCCTCCTCCTGCTCCTCCTCCTCCTCCTCTGCCTGGGCTGTGCCCATCTCCTCCGGGAGCTCTGGCTCCTGGGCCTGTTTCCATGTCTGCAGGACATGGGGGGGTGGTTGGTTGATGTTCTGCCCCTGTCCCGTGGCCCACCCCTGCCCCCTCCTGTTGGCTGACCCTCCCCCTGTGTGCCCCTGTGCCACTGGTTCCCCTCCCCTTCGGTCCCCTTATCCATTTCCAGGGTGCCTCCTCCCCCGGCCCGGTCATTGTCCCGGGGGCGTCCTGGCCCGGCCCGGCCCAGCTGCTGCTGCTGCTGCTGCTGCTGCTGTTGCTGCTGCTGTCCCTCCACCTCCTCCATGTGCAGCATGACCACCTCCTCCTCCACCTGAGCCTCCTCCTCCTCCTCCTCCTCCACCTCCTCCTCCTCCCTTGCTCTCTCGCCCGCCACTCTCCTCTCCCTTCCACCTCGATACATCCCACCACGTTTCCCTGCTGCTGAGTGCCCTTTAAATATCCCTCCATGGCCTGTGTTGTTGCTGGTTGCCTGGAAGTGATGTTGCATGCTTTGTCCCCGACTGGGAATCATTCTGTTTGCTTCTGCCCGGTGGCGTTACTTTTTTTTGGTTCCTGTTGGGAATTGCTTTGGCCATGCTTTCAGAGATGGTCCGGGCCGGACCTCCAGAAGCGTGGTTGATTTTGACCCCTGGTGGGGATTGACTGTGGTGAACATCTTGCGGCTGCTGAACAGACGTTCAGGGCACTTTGGCCACGCCGCGGGATTGAGTGTGGTTGACTGTGGTTGACTGTGGGTGTTTTCAGATGTGACAAGGCGGCTTCACCCCATCCCGAAAACAACTCAGAGATTCCCCACCGGGATCACCCAGGCACAGCAAACAGACGTGCTTGGGATCCCGATGGGGAATCAGGGAGGGGGCGGGGCCGCGCGGCGCAACATGCAGCCACACGGCGCCGCCCCCTCCACGCTGCCTCACCACCCACCCTCTGGGGAGATGGGCGGGCGGTGAAGCCAATGCCGCCACAGTGTCTGGCCAAGTTCACCAAGGCCTGGAATCCCGCTGGGGATTCCGGGCCGTGATAGCCGACCAGACGTTACTTTTTTTTTTATGCCCGCCTGGAATCACTTTCACCATGCTTCAGCTGATTTTCACGCCGGTGGCTGAAATTGGCCCCATGTGGGTATTCAGTGTGGTGAACATCTGGCGGCTGCCGAACAGACGTGCAGGGCACAGTGACCACATGTAGGTATTCAGCGTGGTTCGCTGTGATCTCGTCACACCCTCCGTCTCTAACGGAGGGTTAGAGACAGGCTGGTAACTGGCCAGTGCGTCAATGTCCAAAGATGGTTTCTTTAATAGGGGCTGCAACACCACCTCCTTGAGGCAATCCCACACCCTACCCTCCAGAAGGGAGACATAGATCACCTCTGCCAGCACCAGCACCAGGGTCTCCCTGGAGACTTTCACCAACCAGGACGGGCATGGATCTAATTTACAAAAGGTGGCCCTAATAGCCCCCATGACACCCATGATATCAGTCGGCGTCACTTCCTGAAACTGATCCCCCAAAGATGGACCAGATGAGGCATCCATAACCTCAAGCTCTCCTTCCTCTGCATCAATCCCGGATCCAAAATCGCGCTGAATCCAAGCAATTTTCTCTGCAAAGTAGGTGAAAAACTCCTCACACAGGACCTGGGATAACTCCAGGCAGAGGTCGGTCGGACTGACCAGCCCCCTCTCCACCCAGAAGAGCTCCACCGGGCGTGACTTTGCAACAGCTATGAGGGCGGCCTCATGGCCACAGCATAGGACTGCAAATGGGCCCGATGCTGTAGCCAATCAAATTGAGCATGAGAATGATTTTGGCCTGGGATTGCTCCCAGGTGTGTCAGCGGTGATCCCAGAGACCTCTGGGGTTATAGTCTAAGCTACAGTCCGCCTAATCAGGCCAAGGTGGCCCTCAGTGAGCTATCACATATGTTTTAGTCTACTGTGACTCAGTCTGGATCAGGTCTACAATGGCCAGCTGCCATGGCAGCCATCATTGGCCACCATGGCTTCCTGTCATGGCAGGGTGCGGGGGACTGGTTGCAGTGTGGGGGCAGGGCAAGCTGACTGCACATTCATGTGGCTCTCCACTCTCCCTGGCCTCTGGCATGTTTGTTGGCCAGCCTAACACGGTCCAGACCGTACTGGCAGCACATTCCCGACGCAGGTCAGGCTGTGATGACAGCACTCTGCCATCATGTTTGTAAACACCCAGAGATGTCAAAATAAATTTCCAAGAGCAACCATTAACATCTCCATTTTGTGGATGTGGAAACTGAGGCACAAAGGTGTGAAGTGAGGTGAAGCCCAGCAGCAAGCAACAGGCTGTAGCAAAGCCATGTACTTAGAAGCTTGGACTCCTGACTTCTAGCTGAGTGATCTATTGGTTAGACCACCCATGGGAATATTTACCATTAGGCTATTGGAAATAATTTGTTTCTATGCACACTCCAGCTGGATGAGAAGGTAGCCCGTCTCTTTAAAGACTTGATTTTTTAATTTGATTTCCACCCATTAGAGGTTGTGTTTTCTATGTGTGTGATAGATGAACATGTGAGAGAATGTGATATGAATGAAATGCAAAAAGTAAAATGTTTTTGTTTTCCTCCTTTCTTGCATTATCAGCTGCTACTCTTGTTTTATTTCTCTTTCTACCTTAGAAAACTGGGTGCAGAAGGTGTAGAAGAGGTTCTCGCACACCTGTGCAGAAGCTTTGGCCCATGACTGCTGAGCTACTAAGACGTGGGCAATTCAGATTAACCAACCCCCATTTGAGAACCTCCGGTATAAATACACAAGAAAGCTAGCCAGGGAACTGATGGTTGGGTGTAGGTTATAACTAAATATTAGTGTGGGTGAAGGGGCTAATGTTAATTATGCTATGATTTATTTAACCTCTGCTGTGCTTGGGGAAAGGGTGGATTCATATTTTTCCTCCAAAGCCAACCCTTTCCTTTGTGGCTCTGAACCTTTGCTTTGGCGCAGGCGCTCCTCTCTTCCAGCAGTTCATTTCTATAGCACACATCACTTCGTAGTTCATTAATATACACCTCATCCTTAAACTGATCTTGGTACTGAAAGCCATGTAACCAAAAACATGAAAGTGGGTATTAATTGGACTACTGAATTATCCATTTCCCCCCTAACTGTAATATTATACTTGCCAGTCTTTATTTGGTGCAAGCCAAAAATAAATTTGATTTGATTTTATATACTTGTTAGTTTAGAGTGACACTGGACTCTGGGTGTTTTTCAACAAGATAAAGCCATGCATGGTCACCCAGGAGCTGCTTATCCGACCACCCATCAGAAACATCATGCAAGGGGATGAACAATCCCATGAGCCATGCAACACCCACTCATGGCCATTCATGGAGCACTGCCAAGAAATCCGGGGTGCTCATTGTGGGGCAAACCAAAAAGGGGCGGGGCAACCAGCAGCCACGCATCTCTAGCCCATATGAATGGTGGCGGCTAGCCACACCAGCAGACTGGTTCATCACTCATAGGCACTGTGGGCAGGGGACCCGGCCTTTGCAAGTCACAGGAACCAGCCGCAAGCACTTGGGGAGCCTGGGTTCCCCAGAGCTCATGCCAGGGCATGTCAATTTCAAAGGCAAGCACGGTGCACTTCCTCCTCCCCCAGGGTCCATGAAAGTGTGAGTGCTTGGCAGATGACATGGTAGCCACACTTGTAGCCACTCATTAGAATTGCTCCCCACACACTCCACCTGAGTGGCCATGGACCTTGCTAGTTTAAAAACACCTCTCAAAAGCATTTCTTCAGGACACCTGACAACCCATATACCCTACTCACTGTTTTGGAAGCACTACAGTAGGGTCATACACTTCCATCCCTTGATGTCAGCAGCTCAGCTCTCATTGACTAATGATGGAGAATTGTAGGTATAGGACTTTTCTAGCATTCCTAGATGTCAGCACTGGTTTATTTTATTAAACTGAACCAATTTTGTTGACTCTATGAAAAAATGTGATCCATAGTTCAGGTTCCAGGAGGTCACTGAAGTGTAGAGACGGCTTGCTTTTTCTTCATGAATTCTGTTTTACATAGATTACATTGGTGCCTTTGTTAAGTTCTATGCACCAACAATGTAAATAAAGACAGTAATGAAAACAGTAAATATGTCCCCCAAAATCAAGTTATTTCTTTTACAAGCTGGAAAATGGAGAAAGAGAAGTTGTTGTTGGTTTAAGGGGGAAAGACTTTTCTGTTGATCTGTTTATTGGTAGGAGTTTGACTGATATATAATCCTTACTCTAATGAGCATTTCTAACAAATTATTAGGTGTCCCACAGCTGTTTGTGTGAGCATTTTCCCTGTTCTTTTAATAATAAAGATGTTTTTAAAAGACATGTGGTTTTTAAATGCTGTTTTTAATAAGTGCTGGATGTCAGGCATATTTCATTTTATCTACTCTTTAATACTAACTTACGTACATTGCCCTTCACAAAATACTACAAGATGCTTTGTAACAAAACCCAAAGAGACTAATCAGTGGTTACAAACTGTAAAGACAAATATAGGAAATAAATATATATTTTTTAAAATCACGCTTTTAATATCAGTTCTGCATGGTAACTCCAGATGTTGACTGTGGATCTCAGTTCCTGCAGAGGGATATAATTACAAATTGCTTGAAGCTCCTATTGTTCTAAGGTTAGAACTAGGGCACTGAATAAGCATGAGATTTTGTACACAATGAACGATAAGCTACAGATTTTGACAAATGTCAGATGAATCCATTAAGCATCTGAAATGCAATTAAAAGTACTTTAAAATCAATGCAAAGGAAACATAATGAAGAGTATTTTTCCACATTGGAGTCCTATATTCGGAGAAATTAGAACTGCAAGAATGGGAGTTGTTGCAATTTAGAAATAATACAAGTGAAAAACACAAGAAATAAACATCTGCAAAATTCCAAACTAAGTTCAAAGAAAAGATTTCCACCATTTCTAACTCTATTTTACTACATCAATCATTTGTTGAGAAAAGCTGTATTTAGCTATTGGTATTACAAGGTCATCAGGTTTATTTATTTATTTATTTCAATTAATTTTTACCCCGCCCCTCCTGCCACGCAGCCCGGGGCGGCTCACAACATATAAAATACTAAAAACAATTTCAAACATTTATAACAATAATAAAATATTAAAACAGGGCTAATTACAACTAATAAAAACAAATCCAAAATAGGGCGGGGGTTTAAAAAATCCCTCACCCTACCCTCCCACCCTTTATCAAAGCTCTTAATGACCAAAATGTCCTGCAGGGTTCCAACGTTTTACTATTCCTGTTCAATGTGTATCTGAGGACCCTGGGTGAGATCGTTAGGAGATTTGGGGTGAAGTGCCATCAGTATACTCATGACACCCAACTCTATCTCTCTTTTTCATCTGACCCAGGCCCTTCAAGGTGATTTCAGACGTGACAGGGCGCCTATTAGCCCCATCACGGAATCACCTTTCTGATTCCCAGCCAGAATCAGAACAGCCCATCAACAGACGAGCTGGCTGATTCGGGTGGGAATCAGGGGAGGGGGAGGGGTTGCACGGCGCAACGTGTAGCCACACAGCCCCCCCCATGCTCCTCCAACAGCCTGCCCTCCTGGAGACAGGTGGGTGCAGCGCCCAATCTGGCCACTGCAACCAATTCTGTCCAGGAGTCTGGGCCACAGCCCAGAATCAGCGGCAGTAACAGACGTTACCGTCCGCCCATTCCGGGCCATGGTTCAATTAACCACGCTTTCAGAAATGGACCCAGAGCATCCTCAAAAGCATGGTTATTTTGCTCACTGCTGGTGGTTCACCATGGTGAACATATGGCAGCGAGCAACCAGACGTTATGGGACCATCTGCCACCACAGGGGATTGGTTGACCATGCATGGTTGACCGTGATCTCATAATGTCTGAAAATACCCTCAGTCTCAGTGCTTACCAGGTGTCTGGCTGTTGTTGGGGACTGGATGTGGGGAAGCTGATTAAAGCTGAATCCAGACAAGGCCAAGGTGATAATGCTTGGCAAGGTGTGTAACCTGGGGGACATAGGGACCCCTGTTATTGATGGGGTCCAGCCTCCTTTGGTCACTCATATTTTCAGTCTTTGGATCCATTGCTGCACCTGGATGGCCAGGTTGTGGTAGTGGCCAGGATTGCCTTTCACTAACTTCATATGGTGAGAAGGCTACAAACATTTTTTTATCAGACTCGGCCAGTGTCATCCATGCCTTCATAAGCTCAAGGCTAGACTATTTCAATGCACTCTATGTGAAGCTTCCCGTGACGACTGTTCAGAAGTTGCAGTTGGTAGAACATAGTGACCTACCTTCTGTCAGGGGTGGGTTGCCAGAATTATATTACACTGGTGCTCCAAAGTCTGCACTGACTGCCAACAGCTTCCTGGGAAAAATTCAGGGTGCAGGTTTTGACCTATAAAGCCCCAAATGACTTGGGCCGCAGGTATCTAAAAGACTGCCTCTTCCCTTATGTTCTGTCACGACCTCTGTGGTCGACTGAGGATTCCCCCTTGTGCATAACAACTGCCCATGAAGTTGGTACAATGAGGGCACACAGAGAGGGGTTCTGGGTAGCTGCTCCACAATTATGGAATTCTCTCCCCTTGGAGATCCCCTTCTGTGTACATTTCTATTTATTTATTTATTTATTCAATTTTTACCCCACCCTCAGGTTGGGTAAGGTGGTCACTCAGGGTGAAAACAGACATGACGTTAACCACCCTTTAACCATCCTTGGTGGTTATTTATGCATGTTTCAGGGCTGCATAGGGTACCATACAGCCCTGCAACATGCATAAATAACCACCAAGGGTGGTTAAAGGGTGGTTAGCGTCATGTCTGTTTTCACTCTCAGTTACACTTAGTCTCTCATCCTGCAAAGTCTTGTATGCCTAATTTTATCTACATCCACTTAAATATGCAGTCTTGAAGGGGGGCGGGGGGACTAGCTAAAGTTCTCTTTTTCTTTGGTTGAATTTCATAAAACTTTATGACATGCATAGCTTAATTTTGCATAAATAAGCAGAGTCCCAAAAGTGCATAATTACACTACACATAATTATTGGTGAAAATAAATACTGTTCTATAATAATGATTATAATGTTCACAGCAGTGTACAGTACATGTTTTGGTAACTACTGTGCGGCTCCAAACTACAGTCTACATTTTCTTATGCGAAGGAACCATTTTCAGCTTGTGCATTCGTTAGAAAAACACTTTTCCTTCCAGGTGCCTGTCAAAACCTCATGATATGTAGTATCAGTCGTGTGTTTGATGTTTCAGATAGCTAAGGCAACTGGTAACCATCTACCATGTCACTTCTAATATTTACACCACAAAACAACATTTGCTTTATGCAAATCACTTAAATACACATTTCCCTAATGAAGCTTTGGATGGCATACAAGTAGTGTTTACTATAAAGAGTTTTCCATTCATTCCATTAGTCTATTTCCTTCTTTTGGCAGAAAAAGAGTACAGTGTTGCATTTTTTATCATCCAAATTTCTCTAAAATAGGATCTCAGGAGGCGGAGAGATACAACAACAAAACATTCAGCAAAAGGCTAAGATTCATAGCACTCCACACATGCAAGTCCTAATGAACTCAATAAACACTAGTAAACATAAACACTACTTTAATGGAGTATTGATGCAACAATGGAGTAGTTTGAGGATCAGGCTGTCCAACAGATTGGCAACTATAATGGCTGGAAAATAATCCCTTGAATAATCTTTACTCTATGAGTTGATAGTTACTGTCAGCCTGAGTAACTAACTTTTATCCTGTACCGCTCCTTTCAGAGACAATGCAAGACTTGGCTGTTCCACCAGGCTTTTGATGAGGGAGATGGGAGGTTGGGGGGATTAGGTTAAGATGGCTTCTTGGGTATTTTTATGGAATACTCTTTGGGGTACCCTGATAGCCTCTCTGTGGATGAAATTGTTTTATGATGTATTTATATTTACAGTTGTGTTTTTTAATATTGTGTTGATAATTGTATTTTATTGTGTTTTATGAAATGTTAGCCATCCCGAGCTGCCTTGGCAGGAGGGGTGGGGTATAAATTAATTTAATAAATAAAAAAAATAAATAGATGTCCTTATTGTTCTTTTCATGAAATGTGTTCAGTGTACCCCCTAAGTGAAGAATGTGACAGCAAATAAAAGTAGTTTGGTATCAAATCAGGGCCTTTCTAATGGATTTTAGAGATCAAGAACAGTGGTTTCTGACATTGGGTGATTTCAGACGTTACGGGGCCCTTTGGCCCCGTACCGAAACCACCCGCTTCGTTCCCTGCCGGGGTCACCCCGTCACGCCATAACAGACATGCCGGGGGGATCCCGGCGGGGAAACTGGCGGGCGGCGGGGCCATTGCGGCCGCCGCGTCGGGCCGGAAGCGCCGTGGCCCGGGATCCCGCCGGGGATTCCGGGCCATGGCGCGCGGCCAGATGTGACTTTTTGTTGGTCCCTGCCCGGGGTCCGTTTGACCACGCTTCCCGGGACCTTTCCCCGGCTAGCCCGGGAAGCGTGGTTCAAACAGACCCCATGTGGGGATTCACCGTGGCGAACATCTGGCACCCACCAAACAGACGTTCGAGACACTGTGGCCACAGGTGGGTATTCACCGTGGTTCACCATGATCTCGTAACGTCTGAAGACACCCAGAGTCATGAAATATACAGGATGGACAGGGAACTCAGATTTCAATTATTTAGAGGTTAATATAATCTCCACACTGGGAAATAAAAGGAAGCTATTGATAGGCATCTAAATGGGTAAAAATGGCAATCTTTGCTTGTTAACATCCCTCAGCTATTTGACTGTTACGATATGTGGATCCCTTAAAAGTACAGAAAATATAGAGCAGACATGCATTTACGTAACGACTCCAGACTCTAGAAAAACAGAAAGACGAAGTAATAAAATAATCCTGAGCTCTTATTCTAGTTATTATAAATTTATACTCAGCTGTGACAAGACCACATCACTCTCTGCCCTAAAGCAGCAGAATCTCAGCACTGATTAATTTGGTTTCTGCAGTGTTTTCAGAGAGGAAGCTCCTATATTTGAGACACTAAAACCTATTCTAAGTATAATGAAATATTGAAGACCTGTTTTTTCTTACATCTCTTTTTCTCTGTGTTTTTCCCCCTCCTTTTGGCTTCTGTGCCACATCGTATATATCAGGCTTTGACATACATTCTTGTGAGATACAAATGTCAAAGTAGTTCAAATAGTGTACTGATAAAAGTGACTGTAAATTCAGAGAAGACTTAATCCCATGATAAAGGGGGCAGAATGGCTCCCTGTGAGATTCCGACAGCTCAAAAGAAACATATATCTGATCTAGACAGCTCTTACCCTACCCTCACATGAGTCAGGACCACAAAGTTTGAAGCCAAGTCTACTGGATCTGAAGCAGTTGACTACTCCAGTGAGCCATTTTGGAGCAGTTACAGGCTCTGGTTCAAGCATTCAAATACCCTATGCCTGGCCACTTTGCTGCACCTGAATTGTCAGGCTGTGGTGGCACCAGAAGCGCTTTTCACCAACTTCATCTGATGTGGAGTCTGCAGCCTTTTCTTTCTGATTTGGATCTGGCCACTATTATCCATGATTTCATCACCTTGAGGCTAGATTATTGCAAGGCAATCTACATAGGGCTGCTCGTGGTGACTGTTTGGGAGCTGCATCTAGTGCAGAAATCTACAGCTTGCCTCCTCTTGGGGATGAGATGCCGGGAGCACATTATGCTGGTGTTCCGATGTCTGCACTGGCTCCCTATTGCTTTCCAGGCACAATTTAAGGTGTCAGTTTTGACCTTTTAAAGCCCTAAACTATCTGGGCCCCACATATGTGAGAGACCACTTGTCCTTACATGCCCCATTGCAGTCCCAGCAATTGATCAAGAGCACTTTATTTATTTTATTTATTTTTTAAAATTTCTACCCCGCCCCTCCTGCCACAGGCAGCTCAGGGCAGTTTATGAATTCTAAAAACATAAATGAAAATCACATAAAAAGGAGTAAGAAAAAATAATATCCCACCCCACCATCCCCCACCCCTCCTCCCATTACCCATCTCCCCCGCTAAACACCTGGCGGAACAGTCAGTTTTTACAACTTCTCCGAAAGGAGGGGAGATCCTGGGACAGCCAAGCCTCTACCAGAAGGGAGTTCCACAGCCATGGCGCAGCCACCAAGAATGGCCTCCCCTGCATGGCCCCCTGAAAAACCAGGAGACCTCGATCAAGACACCCATGGATGACCTATGGGGCCGATCCAGGACCCGGGAAGTGAGGCGGTCTCATAGATAGGCAGGTTCCAGGTCATTTAGGACTTTATAGGCCAAAACCAACACCTTGAATTGTGCCCGGAAAACTACCAGCAGCCAGTGCAGAGAATGGAGTACTGATGTAATGTGCTCCTGGCAGTCCAATCCCACTAAGAGATGGGCTGCCACATTCTGCACCAGCTGCAATTTCCGAGCTGTCACCATGGGCAGCCCCACGTAGAGTGTGTTACAGTAGTCTAATCTAGAGGTGATGAAATCATGGATGGGAGTGGCCAGGTCCGAGTCCGAAACAAATGGCCAAAGCCGTTGCACCAGGTGTAATTGGCAAAAAGCACTTCTTGCCGGAGGAGGAGGAGGAAACAGAGGGGAGAAGCGGGAGAAGAACCTACCACCGAGGGGGCCAGTGGGGGCTCCAGGAGACCTGAGACTTTATCTGCATCTGGGGGACCCTGGAGCATCAGTTGGAGCTAGCGCTCAATCAGAGAAACAAGTATGTATTCTGGGAGATAGTGTGGGAAATGGAGGTGGCGGGGCATCACCGGACTGTCACCCAGTGCCTCTCCAAGGCCAAAGAGCCTTTCCAAGGCCAAAGAGCTAAAGATGGGCTAAAAGACCCCCAACCCCAACCGCCTCAGCCACCTCCATGCTGGGAACCCGGGCCTCCACCTCCCGGTACCTGCCAGCCTCTGGAGGGAGCAGCCATCCATGGGGGAACCTCCGGTCCCAGATCCTCCCTCCCTCCCACCACTGCCTGCCCCTCCGGACACTGAGGCCTCCCAGGACACTGTTGGGGACACGGACAGCAGAGGGCAGCTCCCAGAGCACCGTGCTACCCATGGGGCACTCAAGGGGGCACCCCAGGAAACGTGGGGGCTGGGCGGGATTAGGGGGAAGGGGGAGGGCGGTCTGAAGGGGGAGGTGATGGTGGTGGGGGCACGGGTAAGCAGGTGATATAATAAACACTCGGATGACACTGCCACCTCCTGTGGTCTATTCAGGGGCCCAGATGTGGGGTGGTGGACCATGCCCATATAGGGGCTTGCCCAGGGAATCTGCCAGGCCCCCGGGGGGATGGGCCGGGTGGTGGGCGCCCTCATGCCTTGGCCTCCTGGATGATGTACCTGGCTAGGGCGGCACGGATGCATTTGACGTAATGGTACTCCTTCAGGTTTTCCGGGTTCATGTACAGAGGCACAGGGCCGGGGGGTCGGGTAGGCATGGGGTATTCGAGGGTGGCCCTATCAGTCTCGCATACATTGTGCAGCACACAGCAGGCACCAATCACCAGGGCCGAGGTCTATACTGTGTTGCCTAGCCAGGTGGTGAGGCTCCTCCAGCACTGCTTGAGGGCCCCAAACTTCAGCTCGACCATGGTCCTATTGGCACACAAGTGGGTATTGTAGAGCACCTCCGCCATGGTCCAGACAACCAGGTATACCTTCATCAGCCACCGGGTGAGGGGGTAGGCCGGGTCCCCAAGGATACAGGGAGGCATCATCACACTCTCGATCCGGGCCATCCCCATGTCTGCAAAGTCCCCCCGGTACATCCGGGCATAAAAGAGGGAGATGGTCATGATCCAAGCATCGTGGCTGCACCCAGAATTGTCCGTGAAGATGTCTATGAACTGCCCCCGGTGGTCCACGACTGCCTGCAGCTGCTGGGAGTGATACTCATGCCTGTTGACATACTCCACGGCCTCCTCCGCAGAGGGGCGGAGGATCTCGATGTGGGTGCTGTCCATGGTGCCCATGCAGTTGGGGAACCTGCCAGCCATGAAGTCAGCCATCACGGGCCCCTGATCCACCAGATGGATCACCCTGTCCAGGAGTATGCCCTCCACAGCCTCACAGACAGCCCAGAGGATACAGGCCATGGTGCTCACCCCGACACCAAAGTGGTGCGATACTGACCGGCAGGAGTCAGGCATTGCCAGGGCCCAGACCCCAATGGCCACCCACTGGACCATGTGGATGGGGTTCCTCATGGTGGTGTGCTGCCATTTCAGTCAAGGTGTGAGCAGCTCTGCGAGTGGCAGTAGTGTGAGCTTGTCCATCCAGAAGTGTGCCCTCCAGGCTGCCTTGTCCCACTGAGACAGCACCCAGGACCACCAGTCCTGGACCTGCTCCATGACCCATAGCCTCCGGGCAATGGGCATAGTGAGCAGGGCGGCCTGGTGCATGGTCTCCCTCCTCCATTGGAGGTGCCCAGCTGCTTTGCGGATCACCGCAGGCCTGGTCCAGCTGTGGCTCATTGCCTGTAAGTCCGTCCCAGACACCCGCTGCGCCCTGAGCTGGGATAGGGAGCGCCTGCGGCCTTGGTGAACCCTGCAGGCCCCTGCAGCACTCCAGGCTGCTGTAACCCACAGGTGGGCACCCAGGTGCACCTCAGCGGGCTGGATGCACAGCTGATCAGTGTGGGTGTGGTACCACTCAGCACAGAGCGCAAGGAGCATCCTGCATGCACCCAACCTGTCCCACTTCATGGTGAGGTGAGTCCAGGGGGGATGCTGGCGGCCCTGAGATAGGCTGGGATGGGTGGTGCCCCCTCCCCCCGGAAGCCTGTGCCGGCTCCTGCAGGGATTCCCAGTGGTGGCAAGCCGGCTAACCACCCCCCGTGGTCAAAGAAGGCACCAAACAGATGAGACGGGAGTGGGACCACAGCAGGGAATCAGCCTGGCAGATCACGGTCCGGGGCAGCACAACAGACATGATGCTGATTCCCAGCCATGGTCAAAACACCCAGAAGGCACTGGGGAGGGGCGGGACCCAGACATGGCCGGCTGAGGGAAAACGAAGCCAAAAGCACCAAAAGGGAACACCCACACAAGGTAAATGGGAAGGGAGGGGGAAGAGGAAGGAGAGTCGCCGGCACAGCGCACACAACAGGCACAGGGGAAACAAGCACAACACAGAACACACAGCACAAAGACACGCCCGGGCGCAGACACACCCACATGGGAAAGGAAGGGAAGGGGGCACACAGCAGGACAGACAACACACACGGCACATCGGGCACAGGAGGGAGGAAGGGGGGAGGTCCAGGGACAGGTAGCAGGGGGGGAACCCCAGGGCCCAGGGCCCGGGGCAGGACAAGGGGAACAGCAAACAGAACCCCCACAACAGCACAGCTCGCACGGGCACCCCCACAGCAACACAGGCAGTCCTGGAATGGGAGGAACCCCAGGGGCACAGCACAGTCACAGGGGGAGGCCCCACAGACTGGGAAGATGACTGGAATCAGTCCAGGAGGCCGACAGGGATTCCATGCACTGGCCAGGGTGCAATGGATGGGATGGAGGCATGACGGAGACAAGGAGAAGGGCAGCTGGTCCATCAACACACACACCGCCCCAGGAGGGCATCCGGAGCCCAAGTCTGGGGGCCCCAGAACCCAACAGTCACACAGGCACCATGGGGTGGGGGGACTGGGCACAGAAGGTTGTGAGGCCAGAGTATGAAGGACAGCGGCACCCGGGCCACCGGGTGCCGGTACACAGTTCAGGACACAGCCGCAGGAGAAGGCAGTCATGGATGGGAACACCTGTTTCAGAGGCGGATGGGGGGGCTACGGACGTGACCCAGAGTCATAGGCAGGGGCAGTGGAACCCGAAGACACAGCCAGCACAGCAATGAGCCAGGAACATCAGGGAGTGAAGGGCAGTGACTCAGGGCACCAGGACGAAGGTGGGAGCGCACACCAGGGCCAGTATCCAGGGCCAGGAAGGCACAGGGGGGCCTCACAGCCAGCTGCAGTGGGCAACAACGGGGCCCGGGGCTGGGTGGCCCATCAGGTGTACGAAGTGGGGCCACTGAAGCATGCCCCGATGGTACCCCAGAGCAAACATGTGCTGGGCTACCAGGTAGTACGCCTTGAAGGGATCCTGGGTGGAGAGCCCCATCTGCACATCGGATCAGGACCACACACCGGCCAGCACTACCACCTCCACCCCAGAGGGCTTCGACAGGCCATAGTCTTCAGATGGGAGCCATGGAAGGTGACCCAGCTCCAACAGGCAGTGATAGATTGCCCTCCGGGACTGCTGGTAACCTTGGGCCCCGTGTACACAGCCAAGAAGGACACAGCCAGGGCAGGGCCACCCCACGACAGGCAGGCCATGTAGCCAGATGAGCTGCACACAGAGAGGGTGGACACGGTCTCCACAGCCGACCACCACACATATGAGCACCTCATCTCTGGGATGCGCCCATTGGGAAAGGGACACAGGCCCAGCGCCTCCGTATGCAACCGGCAATCACGGGCGCTTGCCACATGGCCATAGTAAGGAAGCCCAGAGCTCATACTCTTGTAGGTTCCTATGAGGCTGCCCGGACAGATCAGGAGCAATTGCACGGCTGGAGAATGCCACAGGTCACACAGGGCCATGGTCTCATGAAAGATCCAGCTACGTGGGGCACCCAGGGTGCTGGGGACCATGAGCCCAGGGGAAGCGCGGCCAGCCATGGTTCAGCAAGCGTCTGAGACTAAACACAATGAAAGGGGGGCCGCACAATCTCTGGAGGGATGGGAGAGGAAGCCGGGGAGCTCCAAGGCCAAGCGATAAGGGCACAGCCCCAAACATTGTACAGACACAGAGCGAGATGTGGGGTGTGGACCCAGTCCAGCTGTTGAAAAAGAGCACACAGACAGGGCAGCCTACACACTAATCAGGGCACCCAGGACAGCAGGCAGCTGGTACAGAAAGGTGGGAGGTAATGACAGCAGGAATGCAGCTGCTGCCTGCACACACCCGCCCGAGGGCAGAACCAAGCACAATGCCCCCTTCTGGGAAGGCATGTGCAGGCAGTGGGTCGCCCGTGGCCTCCCCAGCCCGCAGACCCTGGGGGGCATCCAGGGAAACCCAGGGCCCTGAGGCCGGTTGGCAGGGCGTGACTGGGGGGTGGGGCTACACCGATCCCAACCTATAACAGGTGCAGCCCCAACACACCCGGGTCACCCATCACATGGAGCTGGGATGGTTGGGCGCCTGTGGGATGCACCTAGCCGTGTGTGCGGGGTCGTACTGCTCCCACACAGACCTCCTGCACATCCAGACCGCAGAGGTGCACCTGGCCACCTGGCTGCATGTGTGCATGGCCAGGAGCACTGCAAGGACCCGGAGATCCCACCACAGGTGCAGGCACTCGATGGCCTGCCTCAAGGCCCATCAGGTGTGCAGGGTGGCCCGACTGGACCTCCTCCATGCACAGGGCCGGGCTGCGGTGCTCTGTGAGGTGGCTGGCCGGCTCCAGTGGCAGAGGGAGACCATGGGGCAAGCAATGCCCATAGACAGGCGGGTATGGGTCATGGAGTGGACACAGGGCTGGTGGGCCAGGCCCCTTTCCCAATGGGACGAGACCGTTTGGAGAAAGCACTTTCGGATGGACATGCGCATCCTCCTGCGGCTCACGGAGCTGTTAATGCCCTGGCTGGAGTGTGAGTCCACCCCCATGTGGGTCCCTATACCCATGATCCAGTGGGTGGCCATCGGGGTCTGGGGCCTCGAAACACCTGACTTCTGCCACTCCGTCTCCCAGCACTTCGGCGTTGGGGTGAGCACTGTCGCCGGGACCTGTGGGACATCTGCGAGGCAGTGGAAGGCATGCTCCTGGACTGGATGTACGGCGGAGACTTCGCGGACATAGGGATGACCCAGATCGAGGGGGTGATGATGCCCCCTGGCATCCTGGGAGACCCAGCTTACCCACTTTCCCACTGGCTGATCAAGGCATATCCGGTCACCAGGAACCCAGTGGAGGCGCTCTACAATACTCGCTGTGTGCAAGCAGGACCGTGGTCGAGAGGGCCTTCGGGGATTCAACCAGCGTTGGAGGAGACTAGCGGGCCGGTTTGATTACACAGTGGAGACCTCCTCCCTCATGTTCGGTGTGTGCTGTGTGCTGCACAACATGTGCGAGACCGAGGGGGCTGCCCTCGACTACCCTGTGCCCCAGTGTCCTCCTGGCCCCATGCCTCTCTATGTGAATTCTGAGAGCCCGCGGGAGTACAGATATACAAAGTGCATCCGTGCCACCCTAGCGAGGCGGATCAGCTGGGAGGCTGAGGGCTGAGACTGCTCACACACACACCAGCACTCTGGGGGCCCTGGGAGCACCCGGGCGGCGCCCCCACCCATCAATGTGCCCCCGGCCCTGGGCCCAAGAACAGACACATGGAGGTGACTGTGGTGCCTGTGCATTTATTGTGTCTCCCTTATATATGTGCTACCACCAACTCACCCACTCCTCGCCCCCCAGTGTTACCCCCCCTCAGGCAGCCCTCCCCCTCTCCCCTTCCCCCAATCCCCCCATCTCCAGGGCCTCCCTTGCGCCTGTCTGATGGGCACTGTAGAGCTCTGGGAGCTCCCTTCCCCCACACTGTCCATGTCCCAAACTGTGTCCTGAGAGGCCTCGGTGTCCTGAGGGTCGGGCGGTGTTGGGAGGGCGGGCACGGGTGGGCCCCAGGCTGAAGGACCCCCCTGGATGGAAGCTCCCTCCTTAGGCCTACAGGGACCGGTCGGCAGAAGCGCGGCCCCAGAGACCATGCTGGCGGCTGGGGCAGTGGTGGAGCCAGTGGGGGCACCACAGGGCCTGGCATGAGGGTTGTGGCAGGTAGGTTGGCCAGCAGGACGGCTGCCATGACATAGGCACTCATAGTACCTGCGTGTAGGTGGAGCGAGGTGCCTATGTCATGGGACCGGTCCATCTTAGCGGAGTGCTCCCTGACCATCTGGTCTATGGCCTTCTCCATCCACCCGAATGCCTCCACCTGCCTGCTGTGCTCCCGGCGCTTCCGCCTCCTTTTGAGGTGCACCTTCACCTGGAACCTCTGGTCCCTGGCCTCCGCCTGCTGCATGGCCCTTTCGGTGGCCACCTCCATGCGGTCAATGGCCTCTATCATCCTCTCGCCCTACTCCGTGGTGGAGTGGACAATGTCCTCCCCCTGTTTCTCCCTGCGGTGCCATACCCGGTGCTCCCTCATTGATTGGTCCGGGGGCAGGGGTCCGCCTTGCTGCACCCCGGTGGATCACCCTGTTGGGGTGCATGGTAGGGGATGGTTAGCCACCTCAGATGCACACACACCCTTCCGTGCTGCAGGTGGGGGGCCCATGCCCCCCCGTGGGGAGACAGTCCCCCCAGCTTCCCCCTGTGGCTGGCCCCAACCCAGGGACCGGTGGCTTCACCAGGGCTCCCCGCCCCCCCTTTCAGGTTCCCCTCCCCTGACTGTTGTGGGTGCCAGGGTATGCTGTGCTCTGTATGGATATAGGGAGGGGTGGGTGGGGTTCAGTGGTCCGTGTCCCCCGCCAGACCCCGGGCCCCTTCTTGGGGTCCTGGGGTGTTGGGGGTTTTTCTGAGGGTGGCCCTGTGACCTGTGTGCCCCCTTCCCCCCCTCGGGATGTCCCCCCCCGGTCTGGGTCCCGTTCCACCCATCAACTTACCCTCAATGTTGGTCTCCGAGCCCTCCAAGTCTGGCCCCTCGGTGTGGATGCAGTCCCCCTGTGTCCACTAGCTGATGATGACCAGGGTGCCGGCCTCAGATCCTCCCACTAGGGACCATGATTGGGGGCTCTTGGGGGTGGTGTGTGAGGGGGGATTGCTTGTCCCCGAGATCCTGAGGCATTCCTCTTGGGGGTAGGGCTCCTGAAGTCGGGGTCTTCTCCAGTGGCAGCAAGGGGAGGGGGTACCTCAGCCCATTCCCTGATCTGGACCATGGCACTCCCCACAAGGTGCAGGGTGATTATGGACCCCTTCATGTGAAGGATGCAGTCCAGGTCATCTTAGTAGGGGGCAGTCCGGGCTCCGTTCCCGGACTGCCGGTTTTTGTCCTTGATGGCCTCTTCAGCTCCTTGGTCTTCGACCGGCACTGGGCCACTGTCCTACAATGCCCTGCTGCCTCCAGTTCCTGCACGATCTCCTTGAACACGTGCTTATTCCGTTGGTTGACCGCCAGCTCCAGCTGGTGCTCCAGGGTCCCCCAGATGCAGATAAAGTCCTGGGTTTCCCTCTGCCCCCATTGCCGCCCTCGATGGCATGGTCTTCTCCCGTGGGTGCCCTCCTGGTCGCGGTCCTACCCCTCCTCCTCCTGCTCCTCCTCCAGCCCTCTCCTCTGGGGACTAGGGCTCCTGGGCCCGTTTCTGTGTCTGCGGATCATAAGGGGGGGTTCGTTGGTTACTGCATAGCTGCAGCCCCAGGTTCCTGCCCCGTCCCCCCCACTCTGCCGACCTACCAACCGACCTTGGGGCCACTGTGCCGCTGCTCCCCCTTAGGTCCCTTACACGTTTCCGGGGTGCCTCCTCGCCTGGGTCAGCAGCAGGTGCCGGTTCGGCCCATCCCGGCTGCTGATGCTGCTGTCCCTCCACCGCCTCCAGGTGCAGCATGACCACCTCCTCCTCCACCTGTGCCTCCACCACCTCCTCCACCTCCTCCTGCCTTGCTCTCCCACTGCTCTCCTCTCCCTTCCGCCTCGCTCCATCCCGACACGTTCCCCTGCTGCTGTGTGCCCTTAAATCTCCCTCTGTGGCCTGTGTTGTTGCTGGTTGCCTGGCAGTGATGCTGCATGCTTTGTCCCGACTGGGAATCATTTTGATTTATTCCGGCCAGTAGTTGCCATTCAGACGTTGTTGTTTTTTTGTTTCCCATTGGGAATCGTATTGACCACGCTTTCGGAGATGGTCCGGGCCGGACCTCCGGAAGTGTCGTTATTTTTGACCCCTGGTGGGGATTGACTGTGGTGAACATCTGACAGATGCCTAACAGACATTCGGGGCACTTGGCACCGCCGCAGGATTGACCGTGGTTCACTGTGATTGACTGTGATCTTGTAACATCTGAAAATACCCCATGTCTCCTGATTTCTTGGATGCTATCCCCAAAGCCCCAGTTATGTCCCTTTATGCCTGCCTCAAGACTGCCCCCTATGCCCACCCCAAAGCCACCACCAATTGGTCCTGTAAAGCTAGAAGCATGCAGTAACTAACTAGCCTGTGGATGTGTCTGTCAGTCTGTTGGGCTGCTCCCCATCCTCTTTCCTGCCTCTGACTGGCACTGCATGTGCTGCCATTTATCTGAATAATGGTCTTCAAGGGGACAACTTTAATTACTTATAAAATTGGGGACTTTTCTCAAAATGTTTTGTAGTTTTTCAGATGTGACAGAGAAGGTATGGGATACATTCTTGCCAAATGTCTTGTAAACAGGATGGAATATAAAAATGTTACAGCTGGGAATGTATTTTCAAGGTAATTACTTATAACATCAGGACCCTTTATCCAATCTTAATGAAATTTGACAGGATTGGACATTTTTTAGAGGGACATAATCTTTCCAGGATTCATGTAGATTGGATGGAAGATAAAGAAGTTGTAGCCATGAATGTGTATGCAGCTTTTCTTAAAATTACAACATTCAAATGCTTATGAAATTGGTTCCCTTTATCCAATCTTTCTGAAATTTTGTACACATAGTGACCTCCATTTGGGGGGTACAAAATTCCTAAGTTTTATCAGAATTTAATAAGAATTTTTTTTTTTTTCCAGAAATGCATTTTTCAGTTTTCCTCCCATTATTTCCTAAACATTTTTTTTAAAAAGCAAAATCAAATTGTTTTTGTTTTTGTTATTATTATTTTTATTTTCATTATTACAGTAATGAAAACGAAAACCGTCATTTTCATTTTTCTTATAATAACAAAATAATAATTGCATACCCCTAGCTGAAGTTTAAGGAAGTTTAGTTGTTAATAAAGCCTTACTGGGTATGTATATTCTATTCAAAACAGCAAGGATTCTTTCTCATTTACTATTCTCCTTCTTAAGGTTACTCTACATAGAAAATCAACAACACTGGGCATTTTTAGACACATGTTAAAGTTCCAGATGTTTCAATCTTCAAGGTTTACAAGTCCACAAGTAAATTCTGGATTCATTTTTCACACACACACACACACACACACACACACACACACACACTGCCCTGAAGTAGTTCCTGGATGCATTCTTCACACAAACACTGCCCTGAGGCAGCCTAAAGTAGCCGCAGCTGTAAATTTGACAGGCTGCCATGGAAACCAAGTAACCACAGCTGCCTGGAGCAAAGAAGTTTACCAGGAGAACCTTTTACACACAAAAGTTCTGGGAGTAGGTTCACCCAGAAGTTCAAAGACCTGGATGTTTAAAATCTGGATGAGTGATTAAGACACACAGAAAATTCTGGATGTTACAGCAAACATCCAGGAAAGAAGTGTATCTAAAAACAACTAATATCAGAACCACCTCAATCATTTAATGAAATGCAACCAACAGAAGCACAGATCTATTTAGCATGTATATATCTTTCTGATATACATTTCTGATTGACTGTATATCTTTCTGATATACATCTTTCCGCCCTCCGCCCCCTTCATTCTACTGAAACTGCTCTCGCTAAGATCACCAATGATCTTCTGGTGGCTAAATCTAAACGTCTCTATTCCATTCTTGTCCTTCTATACTGTTGACCACTCACTCTTGCTGGATTCCCTTCACTCCCTTGGCTTTTGTGGCTCTGTCCATAACTGGTTCTCTTCCTACCTCTCTGTCTCCTCCTTTAGTGTGTCTCTCTCCAACTCCACCTCCTCCTCCTTCCCCCTCTCAGTTGGTGTTCCTCAAGGCTCTGTTCTTGGCCCTCTCCTCTTCTCGATCTATACCTCATGCTTAGGCAAACTCATTGCCTCCCCTGGCTTCCAATACCACCTCTATGCTGATGACACTCAACTCTATCTCTCTACTCCTTCTCTCTCTCCCTCTGTTCAAGCTCGTCTCATCAACTGTCTCTCTGACATCTCTACCTGGATGTCTCAACGTCAACTCAAACTCAACATGGCTAAAACTGAACTCCTTATCTTCCCCCCTCATCCTTCCTCTCCTTCCTCACTGTCAATAACTATTGATGGAGTCACCATCCTGCCTGTCCCCCAAGCCCGTAGCCTAGGCTTCATCTTTGACTCACCCCTTTCTTTTAAACCCTACATTGACTCTGTTGCTAAATCCTGTCGCTTCTCCCTCCATAACATTGCTAAGATTCGCCCTTTTCTCTCTGTCTCATCTGCCAAAACTCTTGTTCATGCTCTGGTCATCTCTCGCCTCGATTACTGTAACCTCCTTCTCACTGGCCTTCCCCGGTCTCACCTTTCTCCCCTCATCTCTGTCCAAAACTCTGCTGCCAGGGTCATCTACCTCGCCAGTCGCTTCGACCATGTGCAGCCCCTCCTCTCTTCGCTTCACTGGCTTCCCCTTCCTGAACGAATCCTGCACAAGCTCCTAGTCTTCACCTATAAAGCTCTTCACAACCTTGCTCCCCCCTACCTCTCTGCACTTATCGCCCTCCATACTCCAGCCCGTGCACTTCGCTCCTCCTCTGTCCCTTCTCTCACCCTTCCACGCCTTCCCTGCTCCCCTAAGCGCCTTCGTCCCTTCTCACTTGCTGCCCCCCATGCCTGGAACTCCCTCCCTGTCCACATCCGCCTTGCCCCCTCCCTTCATACCTTCAAATCTCTCCTTAAAACTCACCTCTTTCGCTCTGCTCTGTCTGACTCTTTATCCTGCTGAGCCACTATTCCTATACCTACGATCGGTTTACCCTTATCCTTGCAACATGGACCTGCCTGCTGTCATTCTCATCGTAACCAAGCCAAGTACGTGCACTTGAGACCTCGCATCTTCATGAATGTTAGACCCCTTGTCTCTCCCTCTGTTCCCCTTCCTAAGTCTCTCCCCCAGCTCCTGTCTCTCAGATTGTAAGCCCTAGGGACAGGGACCCTGTCTATTTTATTACTTTGTAAAGTGCCAGGTACACTGCTGGCACTATATAAATGTTTGTTAATAATAATAATAATAATAATAATATATAGCAGTACAGTACAATGGTTCTCACAGGGAGAACATAGAATTGTGGAAATATTTGAAACTAAGGGTGAAAACAGACATGACGCTAACCACCCTTTAACCACCCTTGGTGTTCATTTATGCATATTTCAGGGCTGCATAGGGCACCAATACAGCCCTGCAACGTGCATAAATAACCACCAAGGGTGGTTAGCATCATGTCTGTTTTCACCCTAAGACTGGTCAGAAAATGGAATTGCTCTTCTAGAGAAGACCAATATCAAGATGAATAATTTTTAGTAATTTTTTCCGAAAAACTAAAGTCTCACAAATGTCTATCAGATTTTTTTTTTAAAAGTATATAGTATCTGTCAGATGCACTGAGATGTCATTTTTTTCTTTGTGGCATGTCCAAAAATTTTGTTTGAATCCAACATTTTTCCAAGAAAAAAAAAAAAAATGTCAAAAGGGTGGTCTAATAGTGAAATTTAATTTAAGATACAAACAGTTTTCTTTTAGAAAAAAAATTATAGGAAAAGGTTAGCTTAGGCAAAGTTCAGAACATCCTGTACTTTGTCAAAAAATCACTAGCATGGTAAATGCTTTCTGGTGACTATTACTTTGTTGCAGAAGGGTAGGGAGAATAACAAGACAGCTGTCATTTTATTTATTTTTATTTATTTATTTATTTTAAAAATGTATTATCCTGCCCCTCCTGCCTCAGGCTCACATATAAAATATGAAAACACTTAAAAGACTTAAAACAACTTTAAAAGGAGGTACCGAATACCCACCCACCCCACTCAACACTAGGTATATTGCTGGCGCTATATAAATGTTTGAATCATCATCATCATCATCATCATCATCTCCTAGACAGTTGTTGCTTTATGGACCACCAATCTCGCATTTAACAACACCAATACAGGACATAAGTATGAAATTCTGTTTCATGACCCGGTACAGAGCATATTACTTCTCTTACTGAAGGGAAGAGTGCTTATACTTTTGGAAATCTTAGATGTTATGTCATGTGTTTCACAGAGGCCAAATCTTTGGCCAAATCTAGCAACAAAGATCTGAGCATCCTATGTAATGGAAATATTATAAGAAAATTGTATTAAGAAGGATTTCAAAAGTCTGATAACCCACTACAGAACTTTTTATTTTATTTGAAAATGAATTCTTTCAACATTTCTTAAGATCAAATGTCTTATAAAGACCAATTATTATCTCATCTTCTTTTATGTAGAGTGAGAAATTGAGGACTTGTAAATGATCCAGGTTTTCCACATATCACTGCCAAGAACTTTATCTTTTGTGCTTCCCTTGCATTGTCTTTCAGAAAGAGCCTTTAGAATAGGAGATATGGGACAGTGGGGTCAGGAAGTTGAAACATCATCATTGCATGATATGTGGGGAAATTATTCATTATTGCTAGAAAGTCATGATTAGATTGCAAAGGAGACCTAATCCTGGCCCTATAATCTTAGCTTTGGCAGAGGAAAAGCACTGATACTTTCTAGAGATTTGCTAACTAAAAAGAGAAGAGAACTGAAGCTCTTGACTGAAGGCAGTATTTTTAGGTTGACCTTAAAAGGAGACCCATAGCCAGATTCTGACAGTATAGGGTCAGAAAGTAGAGTTTCTGTGGGGACAAGTAATATATTGATATTACATACAGGACCTCAACAAAGCTACAGTCAGTTAATTATGGAGTAAAGCATACATAAGTAAGCCAAGTATGTGTACCTGCAACCTCACGCCTTCATGAATGTATCCTCTCTGTTGTCCTCATCCCTCATCTTATTCCCTTGTCTTTCATAGGCCCATTTCAAACAAGACATGCCCCCCCCCCCGGTCCCGATGCCCATGTGTGGGAATGGGTGGTGGACGCCCATGTGACAGCCACTTCAGGTGGGTGGGGGTGCATGTGTGCTCCTGTGTTCCCCCCATCTCCACCCACTGCCACCCATCGTCCACGCATGAAGCCATCGGTAAAAAGAGCGATGGCTCTGTGCATGGATATCGATGGAGGTGGATGGAGTTGGGTGAGAGTCCATGTACTGGCTTCCCATGCACTGAAAACCCACCATGATGCATACCCATCCCCCCTACACTGTGGCCCATTTGAAAAGGGTCTTAGATTGTAAGCTCACCGGGACAGGGACTTTGTCTGTTTTCAAAAGTTGTAAAACAGCAGGTACATTTCTGGTGCTATATAAATATTTTACTGTTACTGCTGCTGCTGCTGTTACTACTACTACTGCTACTGCTACTGCTACTGCTACTACTGCTACTACTACTACTACTATTATTACTACTAATAATAATAATAATAAGAGGGTGTAGTCCAGCAGCCCATTTAAACTGTGCCTATGCCGGGTACAGTATATGTAAGCTGGTGCACCGGTAGGCACACGCGTTGCACCCACAGCATACCATGCAGGGTCAGGGCACACCCCTTTTGATGCAAGTCCCTACGCCCACACACACCACAGCTTGGGGGATGGAGCAGGAGTCGCGGTGCGCAGCTTGCTGCTTACATGGGGTGCATGCACCTATGTGCGCCCGCTGCCCGGTTGGGCATTGTGTCAGTGAGCAGCATGTGCCAGCGGGAACCATACGCTGCCACTTGGACTGCACCCATAATAATTAATAATAATAAACAAAAAGCATACCAGCTGCCACTGCAACCAATGGGAAATGATGGAACACTGGACAATGAAGAGCTAGGGAGGTGGGTCTGTATTTCAGCAGGAGCCCTTTGAGGACTAGATACCATCAAAGAGGTGTTTTTACAGCATGTTTTTAGGTTTTAATGCCTAGACAAATAGCTTGAAATATTCCTGTAAAGAATTTGTCACGTTGGCCCTTTTCGCACAGACACTCTAACACTGTTAAAATGGGTGTTACATTTTATTATACATGTTGCAGGGCTGAAGGTGTGTTCTATGGGTTCCCTGCAACATGCATAATAAAATGTAACACCCATTGTATCAGTGTTAAGAGTGTCTGTGTGAAAAGGGCCATTATTCGAGTTGATCATTCAAATTAATTCTTTTACTTATCTATTTCACTCAGTGGGTGAGGGTTTAAGTGATTCCACCCCACCCCCTCCCAACCAAGTGAAATGACAAAAAGGTATTATTGATGCCTCTGAAGTGTTCTCTTTTTTAACCTCAGCTCTACTTTGCTGCATCTGATTTAAAAGTTAGAGCATAAAAATCACATTTTTCCATAAAGGTGGGAAGAGGTCTTGACAATAAGGAAGAATATGTATGAAAATTGCACTTTTGAGGGGTTTTTTTGTTTTAAAGAAGAAGATGTAGCAATCTAAATGTAAAAGTAGATATAACAATCCCTTCTGGGAGCACAGCATGTATTCCAACACCGAATGGAAATAAAGCAAGATGCAAGAAATGCTCTTAAGCACTTACGTGTAGCTTATTCTCACTAAGTCAATTGATATCTTTTTAAAATGTAGAGGTGCTCTTCTTGTGGAGAATAATTCTGCTCAGTGATAGGCTGGAGATACAAGAAGCTAAAACCCATTGCCATTTGCTGTAGCACTGCACTCCAGATAGGAAAACAATATTCCTGCATTGGCAATTACATCTCCGGGACACAGAATGCCATTATATTTCCTTCCTTGATCTTCATAACAATTTGCTTTGTATAGTATTTCATACCAGCGGTACCTCAAAATGTCTTATAGACGCATAGAGGAGAAATAGTTACCATATGTTAACCATCTGCTAGAGCCGGACTGTGGGTTGCTATTGGTACCTTGGTAAGTTGTTCAGAATCTTGACCAGAGCCGCCCCGAGCTCTTTCAGGAGGGGCGGGGTATAAACGTAATAAATAAATAAATAAATAAACCATGGTGAGGGCAGAGGTAATGCAACGTCAAGGTATAAGCCAAGGGTCTATTCTGGGGATGCAGTCTTAGAAAAAGGTAGTAACTAAGTGGCTAAGTCCAGAGGTGATGTCTGATGCCAGGTAATCCATCCGGAAGAAGGCAAAGGGAGTGATGAAGCAAGGAGCAGGACTGGAATTCAGGACAGAGTGACAGGAGAACAGCGAAATGCAACAGGGAGCCAGACAGCAACTGCCTGTAGAGTAGTTGTTGCACAAGGCAAAAGTGCTGTTGATGATGTGTGTGTGTGTGTGTGTGTGTGTGAGAGAGAGAGAGAGAGAGAGAGAGAGAGAGAGAGAGCGATCCTCAGCCAATCAGGACACAGGCCAGGCTTGTCCAGTGAAAGTTGGTAACAGCAGGTTCAGGAGACTCAAGGGATTTATTTCTGCTCACTCATTCACCCTGGCTCTTGGGTATCTGCTCTTGGTTTGGTTGAGTTGGGCTCTTGGGTACTTGCTCTTGGATACTGGCTCTTGGATACTGGCTCTTGGCTCTACATGCACATTGGCTCTTGCTTGGGTTTGAGTCTGAGTGACTCTGACACAGCTGGATTTGCAGTGACCAATCTGCATTAACAATGATCAGTTACTAAGTGGTACCCATTGATTATTTAATGGTTTAAATGATTTACTTACTGCTTTGTGCCATTTTCCACATTGCTATATTTCGTTTTCCCATCTGCTCTGTCGTCACCAAATAGTTCAATTTGTCAATAGTTCCTTTCCTGTTTATCTCCCAGAGCCTAGTTCAAATCAGCTGTATGCAGCTTTCCTATTGTTGTTCAGGAGCTATTGGTCTGTAGATAAACCAAAAATGGCAGAATGCAGAAAAACGGTATATCATTTTTGCAGTAAATTGTTTATGTGGTAAGAACATGAAAATATAAGTAGAGCCATACTAGGTCAGACCAATGGTCCTTTGAGTCAGGCATCCTGTCTACAACAGTGAGCAATAACAGTCACTTGGTGGAACTACCCAACAGATCCAATGGGCAATCCATTCCCTGTTTAGGGGATGTATCTGTAAGAAACTAAATTCTCTAAACGTACTTGACGAATAGCCACTAACTGACCTATTTTCCAAGAACATATCCAATCCTTTTTAAAAACCCAGCTATACTACTGGCCTTCTGGCAACAAATTCCACAAGTTAATTGTGTGTTGAGTGAAAAAAATACTTCCTTTTATACATTTAAAATCTCTTAGCAGGTAGTTTCATGGAGTGTTCCCTTGTTCTACTACTATTTGAGAGGGTAAGTAACCATTCCCTATTTACTCATTCCACACCACTCATGATTTTATAAATTTCTATTATATCCCATCTTAGGCCGCTTTAAGCCCTCCCCCCCCCCCGGTGCATATTCTGGCTGCAGGAGGGAATGCACAGCCAGGATATGCGCGGGGTGCCGCTGATCTGAAAGCCCCCCTGCGTGGCTTTGCCGGCAGACACATGCAGGGATGCAGAGTAGGAAATCAAGCTCTTCATCCATGCATGTATCTGTCGGCAAAGCTGCGCAGGGGTGGGCTTTTAGACCGGCCGATCCCCGCGCATATTCTGGCTGCGCATCCCTCCTGCAGCCAGAATATGTGGGGGGGGGAGGGAGGGAGTCTGAAAGCAGTCTTAGTCATCTCTTCTCCAAGCTGAAGGGCTCTAACCTATCAAGCCTCTCTGTTCCATACCCTTTATCATTTTTTGTGCCCTTCTCTATACTTTTTCTAGTACTGCCATATCTTTTTTGAGATGGGTGACTAGAACTACACACAATATTCGAGGTAAATATTTATATAGAGGCATTAGGATATTTCCAGTTTTATGCTCTACCCCTTTACAAATAATTCCTAACATCCTGTTTGCTTTTTTGACCTCTGCCGCAGTCACTGAACAGCCGGACATTGAGCTGAGGATTTCAATCTATTGTCCACAATAACTCCAATATCCTTTTCTTGAGTCGTAACCCCTAATTTAGAAACCAGCATTGTGTACATATTGTTTAGATTATTTTTCCCTATGTGCATTACTTTGCACTTGTCAGCATTAAATTTCATATTCCCTTTAGACGCCCTGGCAGTCACTTAGTCTCGCAAGATCCTCTTACAATTCTTCACCATCCACCAATAGATGAGTGAGGCATGTACTAAGTGGAGTCCATGTTGACTCTTCCCCATTATGCTGTGTTTATAATATGCCCATTAATTCTGTTCTTTACCACCATTTCCACCAGTTTGCCGGGCACAACGTCAGGCTCGCTGGTTTGTAGTTTCCAGGATCGCCTCTGAAGTCCTTTTAAAATATTGGTGTTACATTTGCTACCCTTCAGTCCTCAGGTAGAGTGGCAGATTTTAGCAATAGGTTACAAATTACCAGTAGTCGGTCTGCAATTTCATACTTGAGTTCCTTCAGAACTCTGGAGTGAATGCCATCTAGCCATGGTGATTTGTTACTATTTAGTTTGTCAATCTATTCTAGAGCCTCTTCCATAGTCTGGTTGATTGGTGACAGTTCTTCCGATTCATCGCCTACAAAAAATAGTATCTCCCCAACATCCGCTGCAGTGAAGACTGACGCAAAGAATCCACTCACTTTCTCTGCAAAGTGCCTATCCTCTCTGAGCATCCTTTTCACCCCATGGTCAAACGGCTCTTCTCAGTTTCTTGCTTCTGATGTACTTGAAAAAGTTCTTATTAGTTTTTGCATCTTTAACAAGTCTCTCTTCAAATTCCCTCTTGGCCTGCCTTATTAATGTTTTACATATAATTTGGAAATGTTTATAATCTTTTCTTCATTAGGAATAGCTGTTCATTTTTAAAAGGATACCTTTTTGGCTTAATAGCCTTCTTCACCTTACCATTTAGCCATGCAGGTAGATGTTTAATCCTCTTGCTATCTTATTTTATTTGTGAAATACATTTAATGGACCTACCTTTTTATTTGGGGAATACATTTAATCTGGGTTTCCAAGATGGTGTTTCAAATAGACTCTGTGCTTCTTGCAGGCATTTAATCCTTGCTACTGCTTCTTTTAGTTTCCTTCTAACTAGTTTCCTCTTTTTTGCATAGTTCCTTTTTAAAGTTAAATATTACTGAGGTAGTTTTATTTGTTTTTCTCCTACCTGTAAGTACGTCAAATTTGGATATATTATTATCACTATTGCCAAGCATCTCCACCACTGTTACCCCTTTCATGAGGTAAAGTGGCATTAATCAGCATTTTGGTTAATCTGTTAACCACTGCAATATTTATTTATTTATTTATATCTCACGCCCTCCAGCCTTACAGCAGCTCGGGATGGCTCACAACACATTTAAAAATAAGTTCAAACAATACACAATATACAAAAGGGTTACTAAAACATTAAAAGCAAACAGTAAAAGAGGTAAAAGAACCTCCCTCACCCTTACTCCCCCACCCACCCCCAAAGGCCTGGACAAACAGTCAGATCTTAAAGGCCTGATGAAATGCCAACAGGTTGGAAGCTAGGGAATCTTCCTCTGGGAGGGAGTTCCATAGCCGTGGTGCGACCACCAAGAATGCCCTCTTCATCGTGCCCCCCCGGTTCACCTGGGGAACCTCCAAGAAGGTGCCCCCAGCAGATTGCAGAGGTCACTCCAGGGCCCAGGGAGTGAGGGAGTCTCTCAGATAGGAGGGGCCCAGACTGTGTTGGGTTTTAAAGGTCAAAACCAGCACCTTGAATTGGGCCCGGAAAGCTATAGGCAACCAGGGAAGACCCTGGAGCACTAGTGTAATGTGTTCCCCATGACCCATCCCTGTCAGGAGGCAGGCTGTGGAATTCTGCACCAGCTGCAGCTTCCAAGCACTAATCAAGGGCAACCCCACGTAAAGCGCATTGCAGTAATCCAACCTAGAGGTGATGAACACATGGATGAGGGTGACCATGTCAGAGTTTGAAACATGTGGCTGGATCCTACACACAAGATGTAATTGGCGAAAGGCTCCCTTTGCCACCGCCTCCATGTGATAATCCAGGCGGAGGCCAGGGTCCAACAGGACTCCCAAACTCTGCACCTGCGGTGCCAGAAGGGAATGGGTCTCCTCCACAAGGCCATCGCCTCAGCTGCACTACCCTCCGACATCACCTCCATCTTATCGGGGTTCAGCTTCAGTCTGCTTAGCCTCATCCAGTTACTCACTGCTAACAGGCACTGGGAAAGCACTGAGACTGCAGGACCTGGGTTTGTTGAAAAGAGAAGTAAAGTTGGGTGTCATCAACATACTGGTGGCAACACACACCAAACCACCTCACGATCTCACCCAGGGGTTGCATATAGATGTTAAATAACAATTAAGACAGAATTGAACCTTGGTGTATGTCACAAGCAAGATCCTGGGGGCTAGATGTTTCTTCCCCCAGCACCACCCGCTGACTTCTCCCCGAGAGGAATGATTGGAACCATCCTAAGATAGTCCTGTCTACCCCACCCCACAGGGTCCACAACTATCTCAAAAGTCACCCATGACCCACCGTATCAAACACTGCCAAGAGATCCAATAGGACCAAAAGTGTTGAATGTCCTAGATCCATCTCTCGGTGGAGGTCATCTACCAAGGCCACCAAGGCAGTCTCAGTGCTGTATCCTGCAAGAAAACCTGATTGGAAAGGGTCCAGAAAACGGATGCTATCCAGATGGCCCTGGAGCTGCTGGGCCACCACCCGTTCAATAACCTTCCCTAAAAAGGGGAGGTTGGAGACAGACCGGTAGCTAATATATCATTACTGATCAGTTAGTTGATTAGATATCTGTAATGCTGCTTATTAATTACAGTTACAGAATTAACCATTTTTTTCCGGTCTTGCTGAGGGAAACAAAATTTTAAAAAGTGAGGTGAAATTTCAAAAGGAATAGAGTCAAAAAGTCAATGGCACATACAAAACTTATTTCAATTAGTGTAACATGCAAAGGAAGATACTCTCACACCAGGATTAAGAAAACAGTGGGTGTTTTTACACTCACATTTCTCCTGCATGTTTGCTGTTACATCCTAAACTTTCTGTGTATCTAAATCACTCACCCAGATCTTAAACATCTGGTTCTTTGAACTTCTGCATAGAACTTCCTGGAACCGGATGGAGCAAGTGGGGTTCCAAGAAGGTTAATCAACAGTAGATCATGCATTTATATTGAACCAGTTAATAGTTAAGTATGTGCAGGGTCAGAGTAACTCCTTGCTTTATTTGTGTTTTATAGATTTGTCCTCAGCTTTTGACTCGATAGATAGAGAGAGATTGTGGCATAAGTTGCGCAATACCTCAATTGACCCAAGGCTGTTATATTTGTTGATTAAGATACATTAAAAAATACTCTCCAGATTAGATATAACAGGAATCACCAGCTCACAAGTGAGATCTGTGTGTTATGTGGTATACGGCAGGGCTGTATCCTGGCACCAGCCCTCTTTAATTTTTACCTAAATAACATCATAAACTTTATGGATATAGAAGGGCTTCATCCTCCCTCTTTGGGAGATAGGCTCATACATATGATGTTATATGCGGATGATACTGTCCTAATTTCCCGTACTCAAGTTGGTATCTGGAGAGGCATGTAAAGATTCAATCATTATTGCCTACAAGAAAATTTAATTATAAACTATTCATAAACTAATGTGCTGGTGGCTAGTAAGAACAGGAAAAACCACCGATGGTTCATGGGAAAGTAACAGGTCGAACAAGTACAAAATTATAACTATTAAGGGGTGTTATTTGCAGCATTTGTAAGTTGGAAACATCATTTTTATGCTGCAACCCATCTTATGCAGAGAACTTCAAATAAGATCCAGAGCCATTTTTTCTCCCGTGGTGGCAGATTAGTGGGCCCGGCACTGTGCCTCTTTCAGGCTAAGGCAGTGACACAATTTTTATATGCAATTCCTGTTTGGGGATTACAGTATTTAAATAATATGGAGACAATACAAAATATGTTTCTTAGAGTAATTCTTGGAGTTCCTAATGGAACTCCGCAGGTTATACTCAGGGCAGAGACCATGTCATCTTCTTTAAGGTCTCAAGCTTTATCATGCCTAATCAAATTTTGGATCAAATCTGTGGTATTTCCCGCAGAAGTGAATTCTTTGCTTAGGCTAGCCTGGGGAAAATAATTATTTAATCCCTGGGCTCAGTCGGTCGAAAATGAAGTTAAAAAATTAGGCTTCTCTAAGGAGTTTTGCTTCCTTAGGGCAATAACACTGATTATAAGAAGAATCAGGGATCAGGAATTACAGAGTGACTATGTTGCAGTGCGCTCTCAAAAGATATCACCTAGCTACTATCAAATTAAATTAATGCCTAACCAACCAAATTACTTATTTCAATGGGAAGATTGGCACCTTAAGCAGGCTTTAACCTTGTTTCGCCTTAATGTATTTCCATCCGCAGTGCTTGTGGGTAAAATATAATGGAACCCCTAGCAGGCACGTAGCTACCGTGGCATGGGGGACAGGGTGCATTTGTGCCCGGACCCTGCCCTGGGGGGGGGCGTAGGTCAGTGGGGGCGACCATCCGGGAAGTAGAGCAAACACTTGCTGCAGCTTGGTTAAAAAGCAGCAGTGGGGTTCAAACATGGAACCCTATGGAAGGACCCTATGGAACCTTTAGGACCCTATGAAATCCTCAGCAGCTCATCCTTCTTCAGCACTCCCCCCCCCTTGGTGGAAACAAACAGCTGAGCTAAGCAGACACAGCAGCCAGCACCATGTGAAGTGGAGGAGGGACTAGAGGGCCATGGATTCCCACTTCTGGATCCAGGCCCCTGCTCACATAAGTAACGGGTTGGGGTAGTGGTGCTGCATGGGGGGCAGGGACAGAGCACAATGTTCCCCAGGACAGAGAGGGATGGAAGGCAACAAGAAAAACATGGAGGGGCTCATGACCAGTGCAGGGGGATGATGCCACCAGCTTGCTTCCCCACAGCTAGAGGGGGTTTTAAACTAGCGACATGGGTGGCCTAGTTCTTCAGACTGCCCTGGTCCCATAAGTTGGGGTGGGGTAGAGTCATGGGGGGGAGGGGCTATAAGGAGCCAGGTGGGTGTGGATGGGCCACACAATCCAAATACAATCAAACAGACGTGGGGAACCTTTTCCCTTCTAGGTCGGTGCCACTTTGGAAATCTATTCAAGCTTTGAGGGGTGCATAGAACTGAAGTTGGGGGCAGGGGTGCACTTGAGAAAAGGAAGGACAAGGATCTGTCCCCTGTCATTGTCTGCATGCGCTCATCTCTGCTTCCTTATTCTGAGATTTGCCCTTCAGGGCTTGGGGGTAGGAAGTGGATCCAGGGGCCAGGAACTGGAAAGGGAGCTACATAAAAATGCTCTGGGTCACATTGGCACCCTGAGCTTGAGATCTTTTCCCTGTAAAAGGTCTCTGCTCTCCGAAGTGTCATGCAGGAGGGGATGTTCAGAGCTTTCTTGGAGAAACCAGTTTAGGTCTTGTAGGCTGACTGGAAAATTCAATCTAGTCTCCTCACTGTCTCTGATGGCTTGCAAATTGCCCTCCACCCACCCTCTTTTCTTGAGCTAGTTAAAATTTCACTGGAATTTCACTCCTCTGCCCAAGTCCTCCATTTTTAAGAGAGATGTGGGTGAAGGGAGAAGCCAGTTCTCTCTCTGGGTGTTTCCAAGCATTAAGGAAAGGTTTATTTGGGAGGGGGCAGGTGCTGAGCCCTGTACATCCCAAAATGTAAAAGAGCAGGAAAACAGCAGATATTGGCCATTTCAGAGGGTTGCCATGCCTCCCCTTTAATCCAGGACACTTATTAAAAATACATGGTGCAGGGTGCCCTGAACCAAACATTTTTCATAAGCTTCATAGATTAAAGGGGGAAGTATGGCAACAACCCTACCTGTGCTGATTATCCTAAAGATTAAGTTTATTTATTTATTGCTTTTGCATTAGTGTCTTGGATTATATATGTGTTCCGGCTTGCTTTTTGAGCAAAGTTGAAACTTTTACAGTTGAAATGTCTGTCCCATGGCTCACAGCAATTGGATGGGCAGGAAGCAGCACATTTTATTGGGGTCTTGTCTGCCGTGAGGCTGTAGGGGTGTTCTTTGGAGGTATGCTGCTTGTGGCAGGACTGGCAGTGGAAGAGGCATGCCTGAGCCTGGCCACATGGCGTTCAGCAGGGTGAGTGCAGGCCGAAGAGGACTTGAGTGATTTGGTTGGGTGTCTGTCCCCTCTTCCAACTCTTCCCCTGTATCCCCACCTCTCCCCATAAGGCTGTCCTGTTGAGTCCCTTCAACTGATTATGGGGGCAAAAATGAACTGGTTATGGCTGGAGGATAGCGTGAATTTATTATGGGGCACAAATAAACTGGTTATATATATATCTAAAGACTGTCTCTTTGATGGCATAATGTGCTTAATAGGCTGCCTTTTGGGGTGTCTTGTGTGCTTCGTTGTGGCTTTGCCATTTGGAATTTAGTGCTCTGCATGTGTGCTTTATTACTTGCTTTCTGCTTATGGAATGCCTGTAGTTGGAATTGTGGGAAATACCCAGCTGTAAACCATCATTGAGGGTGCAGTGAGCACAGACAACCTTCATTTTGAAGAAGGCCAAAAGCACCTTTAAAGTTAATTCACATGCATACAAGTTGGGCAGTGCCCCTAGGCCGGCAGGAGACAAAGAGGAAGCCCCTGATCCTATTTGTGGCCAGTGCATGTGCCAGTTTAGCAACTGCTATGATGCATTGTTCAGTATCACTTTAAACCAGGAGTGGGCAACCTTTTCCCTCCCAGTGACAAGCTCCAAGAGCCACAAGTTGGGGGTGGGGATGCTTAAGGGGTGTGCTTGGGAAGAGGAGGGTCTAGATCGTGGTTTTGTGATATGGATCCATCCCTTCTTCTTCTTGAGTGTATGCCCTCATATTTGCTCCCTTAACCAGAGCTCAGGCTTTCAGTGCTTCAGGGTAGGACCTGGATCTAGGAGCTAAGTATTTTAAAGAGACCAAATAAAAACTAGCTGTAGGCTGCATTTGGTCCCTGGGCCTGAGGATCCCCACCCCTGTCTAAATTGATTACTTCATCATCCAAATGTTGGATTTAGGTGTTCAGGGGCACTAAACGGCTCGCATACGAGGAGAGGCTGAATTGGTTAGGGCTCATCAGCTTAGAAAAGAGATGACTGGGGTGGAGTGGGGTTAGGATAGACATTTACAAAATCATGAGGCGGGAGGGCCGGGTTGATGGGGGCTAGTGGGTAAGAGCAGAGGTATTGGGAGCCAGGTTCTTTGGGAGGGGTGTTAGAAGCTGCCAGCAGGCTCCGCCCCATCCCTTAAGCAAGGGCCCATCCCTTAAACCCTGCCCACTTTTGTTTCCCAACCACACTGCACTGCACTGCACTGGGGGGGGGGGGGCATGACACTGGGGATGGGAAGCTGAGAACTCCAAGACATCAGCTGAGAACTCCAAGATGCTGGCGGATGTTCCCGAAAATCCACTGGGGGCGGGAAGCTGAGAACTCCCTGCCCCATCCCTTAAGCCCCACCCCCTCCCTTAAGCTCCATCCACTTTGGGTTTTCAGAGTGCGCATGTGCTTTGCACACGTGCACATGAGGAGCCCATAAATGTGGCTTGAGCCCGGACCCTTCTCAACCTTGCTATGCCCCTGACCCCTAGAGAACTACGGTTCTGTCAGAGCTGTAATGAACAGGTAGTGGAAGATAGATTCCACATAATTTTCTAATGCTCTATCAATGCTGGAGCCCATATGTTTTTCTTGGGTGCTCTTAATGAGAAGTACGCTAGAATGTCACAAGAAGATTTTTTACTGAAGCTTTTGAGTAGCCAGGATCTGGACGATTCCAGATTAGTGGCCACATTTTATGCCCATGTTCTACAGATCAAAAGGCAATCTGTTAAGTTAACTTTGCCTGACAACAGATAGACCTTCATGTATAAAAAGGGATAATGATATCAGAAGATTTGCTGGTGGCAATGAGATCTAGGCTTAGTCTAAAGCCTATAAGCCTAATAGAATATGAGAGTAGGATATAAATATCTTAATGGTGGCTTTAAGTTTTATCTCCATTCCCCTGTCTTACGCTAATGAGAGTTTTTTATTTGTGTTTTTAATATTTATTTTGTAATAATGTAATGATGTATACATTTTTAAGTTTTTTACTGCCCTGTCAGGCTCTGTGTATTGGTGAATTGTTACATCTTATGCTAAAACAATAAATTTATGACTGACTACATAGAACTTCTCCTAGAACTTTTTTGTGTAAAAAAGTTCTCCTGGTAAACTGCTTTGCTCCAGGAAGCTGTGGTCACTTAGTTTCCATGGCAGCCCCTCAGGTCTACAGCTGCAGCTACTTTAGGCTGCCTCAGGGCAGTGTGTGTGTGTGAAGAATGCATCCAGGAACTGCTTCAGGGCTGTGTGTGTGTGAAAAATGCATCCAGAACTTACTTGTGGACTTGTAAACCCAGAAGATTAAAAGACCAGCACTTTAAGGTGTGTGTAAAAATGCCCGGTGTTGCAGTAGAGAAGAAAATTGAAAAGTAGAGGGAGTGCTGCCCCTTCGTTTAACCAAGTACTATCATTATGGTGTCTAGCAGATGACAGAGGAGGAAGGTTGGAACAAGTATAGGAAAGGTTTTTAAAATAAAGGCTATATTTTCCAACCCTTTGGAACTCAATGGCGAAGTTGGGCTTTAGGCAAAGGAAGAACCTGATTGAGGAAGGATAATTCTGGCATGTTTACTCTATATGATTTCTGCAATCTCATCCTACTTTTTAAATTTCGCTTCCTCTGCTTGTATATTTTTTATTGAACCTGATAATTGTATTTTGACTATAAAGCACTTTGGGATGCACTTCATACGAAATATTATACGGAGGTAATGGAACTGAAATGAAGAGCTCGAAAGCGCAGCATATGTACATTAGCGCAAATTGGATTTGATTTCCCCTCAGCTCCTCTTTCTAGGACACGTGGTAGGATGTCTGCACAAAATGGCCCACATCCTGGTCCCTCCGATCTCTGGTTCTCAAATGTTTTGTGGCTCAGATTCAACAAAACATGCTTTTTAAAAAAAATCCAGGAAACGCCTAGACAATGATCGGATGGCAGCAGTGGAGGTTGGAGCAGGGGGCATCTGGGAAGCATCAATGGGGAAAGGGAGGTTGATCCCTGCAGTAGCTGGCAGCTGTCATGAAGTGGCCAGAAGCAGCAGGAGGCGAGAGCTAGAGAGGCAGGGAAGCTATGTGAAGCCTTGTCCCTTCTCTCCTTAACCCACCTTCAGTGGCCAAAGGAAGGCCACTTTCAGACCTTCTCCTCCCGTGCATATTCTTGCTGTGGGGGGGGAGGGATGTGCAGCCAGGATATGTGCAGGAATCAGCTGGTCTGAAAGCCCCCTCATGCAGCTTTGCTGGCAGAGACATGCAGGGATGCAGAGCTTGATTTCCTGCTTGCATCCTTGCCCATGTCTTCCGGCAAAGCCGCACGGGGGCCCGGTGTGTGTGCTTTCAGACCGTCCAATCCCTGGCCGTATCCTGGCTGTGCATTCCCCCCCCACAGCCAGAATATGTGTGGGAGGTGGGGATGGGGGAAGCTGTCTGAAAGTGGTCTTTGTTGCTAAAGGTAACACTACTGGGAATGCAACACACTGCATTAAGGCCTGTGGACCCCATAGGGCAGTCATCATCACTGCCACCCCACTGCCAGGCTCCTACTGAAACCTACACAAGGCCATCCAGGATCCACTGGTGGATCAAAAACCACTGGTTGAAAACCACTGCGTCATGTGCTTCTCCTTCCTTGTAGAACTCTAGGACTGTACTTCAAATAACTTTTTTATTCCACCTCAAATATTGCATCTTCCCAGTACTAAGTTCTAATCAGTCCCTATTTCCAGGGGGACTGATCCAGGCTGTACTGTGTGCTGCCCTGATATCAGTCCCCCTGGAAAGACTGATTGGAGTGTTGCACACAGCTGGGAAGAGGCTTCCCTTCCCTACTCAGGTAATTTACTGTCAGCTCCCTCAACTAAGATCTGCAGCAGGGGTGGCTGATGGGTTTTTAATTTGGAGGGGCAGTAAGGCCGTCCGGCGAGGCAGTGGGCGGAGCCAGGGCAATGGTAGGCAGAGCCAGGGCAACAGTAGGCCAGTGGCATGGCATAACCCAGCAGCAAGGAGTTCCCAGGGTTAACATCGGATGAAATAAACACAGTCTACATACACATCAAGCTTAAAATAAATAATGTATAAACCCCAAATACAGGGAAACACAGAAAGCACTGGCAAAACACTGGCAAAACATAGCAGCAAGGAGTTCCCAGGGTTAACATTGGATGGAAGAAAACACAGTCTACATGCACATCAAGCTTAAAATAAATAATGTATAAATCCCAAACACAGGGAAACAGAAAACACTGGCAAAACACAGCAGCAAGGAGTTCCCAAGGTTAACATTGGATGGAAGAAAACACAGTCTACATGCACATCAAGCTTAAAATAAATAATGTATAAACCCAAAA
>QEPC01006207.1:336977-356681 GCA_003113815.1 Sphenodon punctatus
GGGTGGGGTGGGGAACAGTCTAGGGGTGGGATGCAGGGTGGGGGTGGGTGCGGGGTGGGGGGAACAGCCTAGGGGTGGGGGTGGGGAAACAGATTCAGCACCATGCAGGAGGTGGGGAGGGATCAGTCAGTGATCCCTCCCCCCCACAGTCAGTGCTTACCTGCAGACTGCTCTTCTCACCTTCTGACTGCTCCGAGTCCTTCGGGAGGCAGCGGGAGTGGGAACTAGCACGCGGGCGCACTGAGACTGTCGGGGGACTGACTGAGGCAGGGAGGAAGCACGCATGCACGCTCCCTCCCTTCCTCAGTCCCCCGAGTCAAGCTATCTTGCCAGGACTGTCAGCACGACTGCCCTGGCAAGATCTTCCATTGCGCACATTGAGTGCAATGGAAAGGCTTTGCCCCTCCCTCCACAACACGTCCCATGTGTGCTGTGGACGGAGGAGTTCAGCTGCCCAAATCGCGTTTTCCATAGGAAAATGCTTTGGGTGGCTGAGCAGCTGAGCCTTTTTATCTCTTCGGGGACCCACTCCCTCTCCCAGTGGAGTGGGTTGGTCCCCGAAGGGAGAACAAGTTCAGTGACAGCTACAGCAGCCTCTGCAGCAGCTCAGAGGCTGCTGTAGCTGTCATAAGTGGTGGTGCGTGGTTTTGTTTTTAAAAAAAATAATTGCCGCAGCGGTGCCCCCGCAGTGCTTTGGGGGGCACTGCCCAAAATATCCTGTCAGGGGGAGCCGCCACTGATCTGCAGATTGCAGCATGGTAAGGGAGGCAGAGAGCAAGCTCAATTCTCTGAGGAATTAAGGTGGAGGCAGGGAGCAGCCACCAGACTGGAGGCCAGAAACCAAGCTGTTTAAGTACTTGTTTATTTTTATTTTCTCTTGATGTTAATTTTTTTAATGAGAATCTTGCTGATTTCTGTTTGTTTTTGTTTCCTAGAACAAACTGAGAATTACAATTCTTACTGAAAAAACAAGTATGAGTTTCAGTCCTAACTCAATGGCATATTACACCATATAATATAGCTGAGTCATGAAAGGCAGAGAGCTTGTTTTGACAGCCAAGGCAGAGTCAAGAGTCCAGCTTGACATCTTGACTCAAATCCTAAGACAAGTCATTAGACCCGAACCTACACACATGATGACACACATTGGGTGTTTTCAGACGTTACGAGATCACAGTCAACCACAGTCAATTCCCTGTGGTGGCTGTGATCACGGAATGTCTGTTTGGGGGAACGGATGTTACCCCCCCCAGATGTTACCATGGTGGGGAATCACTTTTGCCACGCGAGCGGCCGAAGCGGTGGGACCAGTGGCCACCGCGTGGCAAAGGCGATTCCCCGCCGTGATGAACCCTGCCGTCTCTTCTGCACAGCGGCCATGGCCCAGAATCCCCTCAGGGATTCCAGCCTGTGGCCAAAGCAGACGAGTGCTACGACAGCATTAGCCATGGCGGCTGCCCATCTCCCCAGATGGTGGGCGGTGGGGAGTGTGGAGAGGGCGGGGCCGTGCGGCTGCATGTTGTGCCACGCGGCCCCACCCCCTCCCCGATTCTCCGCCGGGATCCCCCGGCATGTCTGTTAGGGCGTGACGGGGTCATCCCGGCGGGGGATGAATTTATTGTTTGCGTGACGGGGCCAATTGGCCCCGTCATGTCTGAAAACACCTATTGTAACCAGAAGGAAGTATTATTACCAATGTGTTCTCCAATGCTTAGCTTCAAGTCTCCTTGATTTGTCAAACGCTCAGTTGGCAGTACATAAATGTCAGCTCATCTTAGCATGCCTATCACTGGAAATGCCCGTCACTGAATGCCTATCATTGCATATGTTCATAGAAACTACCATCCCATGAACATATCTCATTTAATACTTTCTTTACTTTCTTTACTAAAATCCAGAACTGCCCAAATTGTCCAGTTACAGAGACATTAAAATCCTTCGCCTTCTGAGTTCATCTCTTTCGACATGATGCCAAGGATCTTCATCTAAACAACCAGGGAGCAGCAACCTGCATCTTTTGAATTTAAGTTAGAACTTTTAATCTGAAATGATGAGACAGAAACTGACAAGCAGGCAAATAATTAAAACCCCTAATGATAATAACATTAGTTTCAAAATGTGTGTGTGTGTGTGTGTGTGTGTGTGTGTGTCTGATTGAATGATTTTAAATATATATATATATTAAAAATCAGTACTATTTCCCCCCACTTCTATTGAGATCAGGCCTTTAAGCAACAGAAAGTAAACAGCGGATTTTGCCCCTGAAATCTTTTTGGACACAATTACTCTTTTAAGTCCACAAAACTTGAGATAGTGAATGACAGTAACAGCTTTAACAGTCACTGTACCCTGCTCATAATCCACAGGGCTCCTGGTTTTCCGTTTATCATAGAAAAACACAGAATTCCGGTTTTATCAGAGAAAAATACAGAATTCCCATTTTAGCAGAGTAAAACAGAGAGTTCCTGTTTTACCAGTGAAAATAATGGAATTCCAGGCTCTGCTGAAGCTCTGTGGAGGTTCTTATGTAATAGTGTCTGACAGAAGAGATTTGCCACAAGAAGAACATAGCCACATCTGGCTTTTGGAAAGGCAGAGGTTATGTTGGGGTTCGTGCCGGGGCTAACAGGGAGAAGGGAGTAGGAGTGGCACCCGTCTCACCTGCAGAGGTGGGAGACACCCTTCCCACCTGCACAGGGAGAGATTTGGGCTCCATGCCAGAGCTGGCTGGTGTTTGATATTGGTTTTTTTTGTTGTTATTTGAGTGGCAGTGGCAACCAGTGCATCAAATTGTGACCAAAAAATGAATAATTTGTAATAAATGCTTTCTAATTGTAACAGCCAAAAAACACAGACTTTGGTGTTTTTAATCAGAGAATTTAGGGGTTTTTTCCCAGAGAATTTCCAATTTTGGGGCAGAGAAAACTAGGAACTAGAAAATCAATGAAATATAGGAGCAAGTCACAAAACAAATAAAAAGTTGGTGTGTTCAAGCAAACACAGGTGAACCCAGATCTTGATATCCATGGGTGTTAACACACGGGCTAGGAGCCCACCAGACCATGCCTCCCCCCACCTTGCAGCTGCCTCAAGTCCACAAGGACCCCAGCAGACAAGCAGGCAGTCCGCCCTGGGTGCAGCCTGCCTGCATGTCCCCCTCCTCAATCATAGAGTTGAGGTTGCTCCTGTGACCGCTGTAGGCTGCGACCAGAACTCTATGGCTATTTTTAAATGGACCATGGTGGGTGGGGGGATGGGTGTGCTCATTCCCATGGGTGCACACCCATTTCCACTCACAAAACGTGGGTGATACGTGGAGATGGGTGTAGCACGGGAGCACACATGCACCCTCACCCATCTCCTGTGTCATTCACACGGGAAAAACTGTGTGGAGATGAGTGGGGGCGCCTTGTGTGAAAAGGGCCTATGATGGTGAATGCGCCTACCCTGTGGTCTCATCTCCATCAGATGGGAGGTGGCCCCAGGACAGCATGTTTCCCCAATTCGGGCCATGTTGCATCACAAGACGTGCTCCTCCTTTCTGAGGATGATGCCATGCAGAGCTGCCCTGGACCAAACTGGGGTGAACATTTGGAGGCCACCTTTCACGTAGGTGGGTAGATCTAGGGGAAAGGGGTGAAGGGGGTATCTGTCTTGTTTGTTAATAGACCATAATTGATGTCGGAAAAACAATTGCCCTTATGTGTGAACTTGGCAATGAGATTAAATATGAGAAATGTGCTCATGCTTTACATTCAGATTACAACAATTTCAGAAATAAATCCACTTGGAGGGATTCCAGAATATTACCCACTCATGGGTAATCTCCTATATGGTAGTCTCCTAGTTTCTTTTTGTCTGTAGTCAAGCTCAAATCATCCTCCCTTATAAAGTTGTAGATGTCAACTACTTACAAAGACTGAAACTCATGCCTAATGGAAAGGATAAAATCCCTCAAAATAAAATAAAATAAATAAAATTAAAATAAATAATGTCAAAGAAGTATTAGATGTTTAAGGCAATTTCTCAATCTCTGTTCTTCCTCTGTTTTGTCAACAGTCAGATTATGGCTTCAGGAACCTAGTGGTGGCTCTCCTCCAAGCGCTGTCCACAAGATAAGACCCTCTCTCCAAGTTGAGACCACTCTCCCTAGTATTTCTACATAACTGACCGTCAATGACTGTATATATTCATATTCTCAAAAGTACACCAGGCTCCTTAATAGCTTCCCCAAAAGAACAGCTTCAACATATCCATGGGTTTTTTTTGTTAGGCTTCTTGAGATTGGGTCCTTGCTCAATGTGAAACAAAATGCCCATAATTTCACACAATTTGTGACACCAAAATGAGGTATATGTCACAATTAATTGTGATGCTGGAATGAGGGGATCATGGGATACGTGTAGATTCTCAGTTTACACTGCATACATGCAATGAGTTTTCAGTGCAGCTTACATTATATACATGTTGCATTAACACTTTCCTTTACATATATGTTCCATATGTATCTCATGATCTCTTCATGACAGACACTCTCCTTGTTTACACTGGGAATGAGACATTTGACCATGTTGACATTGGAGCTGTCATTAGCACAAGTATCTGAAAGAACCCCTGTCAAAGATGAATAATCAGATGAACAACATACTTCATAAATTGTATAACTGTTCTTCCAGTTTCCTATAGGAACCTCTGAAATTTTTGTAGTCAATTCACATTTCTAAAATTTTCTCCACAACCATGGCAGTTGGAAATCTGATTTTCTTTACAAAGATGAAAGCTGACACTCTAGAGAAGATCATAGTTCAGAGGACTGCCAGACTGTGAGACTGCTGAGTAACAGTTGTCTAAAATCCCTTCCCCTGCATCTAGTGATGGTAGCTGGAAGATTCCCAAAATGATCTGAAACTAAAATTTAGGATGTAGTAAAAGGTCTGATGCCACCTACTAGCGTTCAGAAGGAATATAAAGTAGGGATGTGCATGTCATTTTCATTATTACAATAATGATAATGACAGTTATTATTTTCATTATCGTTATTGCAATAACAAAAACGACAACCGAGAATAATGACAACAATAACAAAAACGACAATGTTGTTCTCATTGTCATTATTAGTGACAGTTGCAGTTTTATTTTTGATGGAAATGGAGAGGGGATGAGGGAGCAGACATCGCGGAGCTCTAAAGAGGCTTGAACTCTTGAACTGTGCCTGTGTTGGGAGGGGCGAGCAGTTCCACAGTATCTGATGGATGCATCACTGGTCAATGAGTAGCGCAATCAGCCCCCAGCAGTCTCATGGCAGTCTGTGATTGCTCAATGCCTGCTGCCTCCCAAAACCAATCAGGGGGCTGTTGAAGAGGGCACTGCAACCCTTTATAATGAGTGAGCCATGTGTTTCCCTCTCTGCTCTGTGAGAGCACTCTGCTTGTCAGGTTGCATTTTACAGAACTGGTGCTTGCACACAAATCTATTACCAATTCCTTTCCTTCCTCATATACCCTACCTTTTACCCTGTCCCTTTCCCTGCCCTGTACGATAGATAGATAGATAGATAGATAGATAGATAGATAGATAGATAGATAGATAGATAGATAGATATGTCGCGTTGTGCCTCAGTTTCCTCAAAAGAAATTTGCGCTTAGTGGTCCAGGTCTGACATGATCTGGTCTGGATATAGGGCGCTCTTTTCCAATATGTGGAAACTCAGTTTACACGTTGCTAATAAGCCAGTCAGCTCAGCTAAGTATAGTAAAGACAATTTATTTGTATAAATGAAGCTATGAGACTTAAGATTATAAAAAATAAGAAGCAATAGTTTACTTAAGTTCAAATAAAGACATAGTACAAAAGAAACAGTGTCAGTTAAAAGTACATGACTTTAAGAGGACATTTCTGTTCAAGGAACAGCTCTTAGTACAAGTTCAAAGATCTTAGCATATATAAGATATAACATATGCTCTATTGCTATGGTTGACTCAATGCATAATACAGGATGTAACATATTACCCAGTCCTTGATTCTGCCAGATGGATATGAGAAAAGTTCCAAAGAAGGAACTGTTCCTGAAAAATTCATTTCTCTTCTCCCTTCCTGTAGAATGAAAGATGCTTGGAAGTCAGCTAAAAATGACGTCAGGTCAAAACTGCTGACAGGGAGGGTTTTCTCAAAATATATACTAGTAAGAAGCCTGTTGATACATTCTAAAACAGGTTGCTATTGTATAAGATAGAATTAACAATGAGTAAACTCCAAACAAACAAGGCCTTTGCCTGCCTTGCCAGGGAGTCACGTATCTTGAGACTGGCCCACAGAAAATGTGGATTTCTTTAAGAGATAGACTTGATTGTTTCTTCTATTCCAGTATACAGGCTGATATTCCAGTATCTCATCAAGAGTTCAGTAGAAAGGTCAGTATACGACAGCTGTTTAGGAAGTCATCATACAGAGAGGCTAATTCTGATTTCCAATATATTGAAACACAAATGGTCAAAAATATATGCCTATATACAGGATACATGATAGATAGATTTGATTTGATTTGATTCGATTTGATTCAATATAGATAAGATATATATAGCTATAGATACTATAGGCATTTAGATTTAGATAGTTATTAGTTGTGTACAACACATATAGAGAGATTATATAGAAATTTAGGCTAGTCTATTTTATTATATTAGGATTATAGGATAGTAGATAGGTTAGGTTTAGTGTATATATAATTAGATCATACAGTACTTCTTTAACTGTGTATGTACTTGTGTGTACAATGAGAAAGGGAAGGACTACTAGTTCAGCCTCTGGGGCAGGTGGCCCTGGTAGAGGGCGAGGCCGTGGGCGTGGGGGAGTTGGCAAGCCTGCTGCCATTTCTGCCCCTGCTGGCAGCTCACCGCCCAAGCTGAAGAGACCTGATTTTTCCCCTCACGGTGGCAGGTCTTTTCAGGGGAACAGGCTGGAACAGAGATCGTGGGAATGGCATCTAGTGTGGAAGGCAGGGAGACCCAGCCTTCCACTAGTAGTACCAATGGCACTGGAGGAGAACTACACCCCCCTTCTGAAGCACCAGCAGCAACTGGCACTGCCAGCAGTGATTTTTCACTGGGGGCAGCAGATGATATTGGTATGGGGAGGCACAGCAGCAATGATGATGATGTGAGTGCTATTGCTGGGAGTGGTGCAGGGGTAACCACCTCTCCTGGGCAGGCTCCTCCCTCTGACACCACCACCCCCAGGGATTTTGAGGATTTGGGGCAGGATGTATTTGATGGCATCCTTTCCCACTTTGGCAGCAGCAGCCCAGCTTCAGCAGATAGCAGCAGCAGGGCATCCTCTCCTCCCATGCTGCAAGGTGGAAGCAGCATCAGCTTCAGCATGGGTGGTGTGGAGCTCGGCAGCAATGAGGGGAGTCAGGGGGAGGCGGAGGAGACTTCTGCTGATGCTGATCCCCCTGTAGCCGCAATGGGGACAAAGGCAGCAGCCCCGAGAGGTGGCACGAGGGTTAAGGGGTGCACCCCAAGGGGCCTGTGTAGGATCACTTCAAGGAAGTGATCCCAGGTGACAGCAGCCGGGTGGCCTGCCATCACTGTGGGAAGGTAGTGTGCCATGGGAATAAGAAGGGGAATCTCAGCAACAATGGCACGAATTTCCACCTGAGGACCTGGCATAGGACTCTGCTGCTGCAAGAGACATTAGAGAGTGTGGACAGGAGTGGGTTCACAGCTGCAGCAAGCACAAACAGTAGTGATAAGAATGGACCCCTAAATTCCCCCAAAATGGGTACCACCACCCCACTCCTGCTATGTAAACTGGGGCCAAGGGACCTGAGAGAAAGGGCATGCAAAAATCCCCCAGGGACCAACGGAGGCCGGAGAACATGGGGATAGAGGCTTGACAGGGAAGCCTCCCCATACGAGGTGCACAAGCAAAAAGGGGTGGGTGGGTGCAGGAGAAAAGTAAAGCAAAAGTAAGGATCGGGCCCGATGCCAGGATCACTAGCTCACCCATGTAAGATACCAGTTTTCAGCTTGGAAGAAAGAATAAAGGGAAGACACACAAAGTAAGAATGGAGCCATTAGGAGAAGGGTGTGTTTTCTATTGATCAAAGCCTCAGGGACATGACTTAGCTCAGTAACATCCCCCATGCCAGCAAGACTAGGAATCCCCTGTGTTAAGCAGACATTAGAGACTAGGTGTGTCTTTTGTGTTACAGGAGCCAATCGTTAGCTCCTTCCTCCTCTCCCATGTTTAACTGTAAGCGATTTATTGTTTATGGTTGACCACCCTTTCTTTTTTTTTTTTTTAAAGGTACTTTTTATTGATATTTCCAGTTTTTTACAAAGTTCATAATCACTACATATGTTGTCATATCATACATTTCTTCTTTTTTTTCAACAACAGTGTAAACATCAACCATCTAACATGTCAGAGATAATAACCAGTGCGCGTGTTTCCAGCATGCTGGATAATACATTTATTCCTTTTAGAAGTCTTAGTCTTATATTTCAAGGGTACTCAATCGCTGCCTGATCCATTAGAGTTGGGAGTCAAGTAGAGAATTTAATTTATTTGTCCCCGGCAGCTCTTTATCTAAAGTTTGCAGAATAGGAGCCCATGTTTCTTTGAAACGCTGTAGTTTCCCATGTAACCCCGCTTGTAATTTCTCCATTTTGAACATAAAAAACATTCTATGGAACCATTCCTCCATCTGCAACTCGCCTTGATCTTTCCAGTGTCTAAGTATTATGTTGATAGTCGCCAGAAATATCATTTTGCACGAATGAATTTTCCCCTCCAACGCTTCTCCCTTCGGTTATACAGACCCAGAAGTGCCACCTCAGGCCTGAAGGGAACTATTGTCCCAACTAATTTGTTTATTACCTTCCAAATTTTACTCCAGAAGGCCTGCACTCTGCTGCAGAACCACCAGCAGTGTAGGTAACTCCCCACTCTCCACATCCCCTCCAGCATGGTGCTTTAGCCCCTGGCACCGTGTATCTTGTTCTATCTGGGGTTAGATAGAATCTCATAGTTAGTTTTATTTGGGCCTCTTTAATTTCTAAGGAGGAGGCGGATCTGTGCATATGGTCCCATATGGTTTTTGCTTCCTGTTCTCCTAGTTCTTTTTTTAGATCTTTACTCCATCTTTCAAGATAGAAGTTCTCGTTGCTATATAATATGGCTTTGAGCTCTTTGTAAATTCTTCCCATTCTACCTGCTGCTTTATTTTTTTCAAATACATTTTTTTAAATTTTGAATGGGTCTCTCCCATAGTTCTCTCCTGCTTGCTGAGCTGTACACAAACTTTTTAGTTGTAAATATTGGAGAGGCTCCACTTTTTGGTGTATTAGTGATTCTATTTTTTGTATGGGTACAAATTTCCCTTTGTTGAATAGCTGATGCATTTTGGTTACTCCTCTCTTTTTTAGTTTATTTCTCAAGTCTGGGGCAAGCTGTGATACAATGGCCTCTTTTGAGTCAATGGGGGTATATGGGGACCTACCTGGTGTTATTTTTACCTTTTTTTGTAAATTCCTCCAATTTTTTAATATGGGTCCCAGAAAGGGGTGTAGTTTTGTTGAGTGCAACTGATCGTTATTTTGATCTAGTATTACGCTTCTTAATGATTCCACATGTAAGGCCAACCTCTCTATCTCTACCCAGTCCTGGGTGTCCCCTTGTGTACACCAGTCTGAAAGGGTACCTAACACTGCCGCTTTGTAGTATGTTTCCAGATCTGGTAGGTTTATCCCACCTTTGTCCCTTGTTTTCATAAGGGTTATTTTCTTCATTCTTGGCTTCCTACCATTCCAGATTAGATTAGTTAGGATACGTTCGGATTTCCTAAAGAAGGTCTCCAGTAAATTAATTGGTAGCGTGATGAATCTGTATAAAATTTTGGGGAGTATTATCATTTTATATAAGTTTATTTTCCTCAGCCATGTTACCATCAGATGCCTCCAAGGCTTTGTTTCTTCCTCTAATTTATTTAGAAGGGGGGCATAGTTTTTCTCATATAGCTCTTTAGTGTTTCTGGGTAGAATAATCCCCAAGTATTTTAAACCTGTTTTACTTATTGGGAAAGGCAGTGATTTTGCCAAAAATTGTTCCTGCTGTTTATCCTTTCCGAATACTAATGCAAATGACTTTTCCCTGTTAATTCTATACCCAGAAATTCCCCCAAACTCTGAAAATATTTTTAGTAATTCTTTGCACGAGGCTTCTGGCTCAGTTATATATAGCAATAAGTCATCCGCAAATAGGGAGAGTTTGTGCTCCTTTCCTCCAATTTCTACCCGTTTAATTTTATCACTTTGGCGGATTGCAATTGCCAGTACTTCCAGGGCAATATTGAATAGCAGTGGGGACAGAGGGCAGCTCTGCCTAGTCCCTCTTTGGAACTGAAAACTCTCGGCTAGCTCCCCATTGATTAAAATTTTAGAATGCGTTTTTTTGTAAATCGTTTTGATCCAATTTAGGAAATTCCCCTCAAATCCCATTTTTCCTAATGTGAGGAGGAGACACTCTACCTCCACCAAATCAAAGGCCTTTTCCACATCTACTGAGATTATGGCTGCTGGGGTCTTACTCAGTTCTAAATTGTGTATTATGTTTATTGCTTTCCTTATGTTGTCTTTCCCCTGTCTCCCTGGTATGAATCCAACTTGATTGGTGTGGATTATTTCCCCAATTATAGATCTCAGCCTGTGTGCCAGTATTTTTGCGAATAGTTTATAATCCAAATATAGTAAGGAGATTGGCCGGTAATTTCCACGCGATTCCACTGGTCTACCTGGTTTGGGGATTAGTGTAACCATTGCCTGATAAAAGTTTTGGGGCATAACATCTTCAATCAGGATATTGTTAAATGCATTGGCTAAGTGTGGGGCCAGTGTCTCCTTGAAGGCTTGATAAAATTCATTGGGGAAACCATCCGGGCCGCATGCCTTATCTTTCTTTAAAGCATTGATTGCCTCCATGACCTCCTGTGTGGTTATAATTGAGTTTAGGAAGGCCTTTTGGCCTTCATTAATCTGGGGCAGCTTTATCGAATTTAGAAAACTTTTTATTTTTTCAGTTGGGGGTCTACTAGATGTATAGATTTTTTTGAAGAATTCTAGGAAGGCCTTTTGTATTTGCTTGGGTTTGCTTAAATCCTCCCCCTGTTCATTTTGTATCTTGGAGATGTAAGCTTTTATTTGCTTAATCTTAATCAAGTTAGCCAACGCTTTACTGGCCTTGTTGCCAAATTCATAGTAGTGAAATCTGATTCTTTGCAACTGTGATTTTACTTTTCCCAATTCTGCTATATTGATTAGTTCCCTAGCTTTGTAGATTTCGTTTTTTAGATTTTCTGTGGGGTTTGTTTTATTTTGGGCTCCAGCCTTAGCAACTCCTTGTAGAGTTCTTTCATGGCCTGTCTTTTTGTTCTATCTATCTGTGCCTGGAGTGAAATTATCTTTCCCCTCACTACTGCCTTGGCCGCTTCCCACAATATTCCTGGCGAGGAAACTGAGAACTCGTTTAATTCAAAAAATTCCCTTATGCCTTTAAAAATTTGGTCTCTGTTTTCCTTTGTATTTAAAATGAATTTCTTTAGCCTCCAGTTCCCTACAGCTCTTCTTGGCTCCTCTGGGTCCTTAAATGTGGATATAATCTCATTATGGTCTGAAAGTACCACAGGCAGAATAAAACATTTACAACATCTTCCCATCTCCATTTTGGAGCCCAGTACATGGTCTATGCATGAATGCATATTGTGCACTGTTGAGTAGTATGAGTATTCTCTTGCCTTCCTGTTTATGTGTCTCCATATATCTACAAGACCCACCGCATTAAGTATCTCAGATATCTTTTTGTATTCTGCTTTGTGGCCCTCTCCCTTAGAGTGATCCAAACTTGACAACATAATATTTAAATCTCTCTGTACGATGGTCCAACCTTTTGCTTCTTCCCCTAGTATAGTAATATATTTTTTGTAGAAATCCAGTTTTCCTTCATTTGGCATATACATATTTATCAAAGAGAGATACACACTCCCCACTCCACCAACAACACACAAAAACCTCCCCTCCTTGTCTGTTATTATTTTTTCTTCCTTAAACTCTATATTTTTGTCTATTCCGATCATAACCCCTGCCTTTTTTTTTCCTCACAGGAGGCATAAAGTTTCCCTACTTGGGGGGTTGTCATTCTAGCTACATCCTTTCTCAGCAGATGAGTCTCCTGCAGGAAAAAGATATTTATTCTCTGTTCTGCTATTAGATTTTTAACTCTTTTCCTTTTGGGGGAAGTATTTAAACCTCTAACATTGAGATAAATTGTTTTAAATCCACTCATCATGCCTTTCCCCCCCTTTTTCTCTATCCCCTTCTCTCTTTCCCCCTCTTTTTTTTTTGTTCATTTAACTTTGTTACTCCCCCTTTTTTACTTCCCCTTCCCTGAGTTTTCTGACTGTGAACCTTTTCATTCCCTTCACACATGCTATCACACATTTTATCTCTTGACAACATTTTAAACAATTCCCCACCACTTACCCCCCTCCCTCAACTTTCCCCACTTTCCCCTCCCTTCTTGCAGTTTTACTCTTCTCCATGTTACTTCACACAAAGCTGAGTCTTTGAAGATCTTCTTCTTCTTACTTCTTAATAACACTCCCCCTCCCCCCACCATTTGTAATTCATAATTTTATCTACAAGCCAACTTTTTATTTAACTGTTTAACATTAAGCTCCCTCTGCCCTTTTTTCTTTACTTTTTTTTTCCTTTTCCTTTCCCCCCCTTTTTCAGTTCCTTTTACCCAGATCTCTACCCTCTCTGCTGCCTCTTATACCTCTGGGATCCCTGGTTCCTTACACTCACAATCCTAACCCTTTAAACAGTGCTCAAGACCCCCTTATTCCACTCCACCTTCAGCCTCTCACTTAGGCTTACAGCAATCAAGTTAAACTCCCTTTCCGACAACCTCCCTCTTGCTCCCTTCTTGTGCTTCCCCTTAGCTGTTCTTCTTGAATAGACACACTCCTTTTGCCCCCTCTCTCTCTTCTAGATAGGGCTCAAGACCCCCCTCCTCCACCCCACCTTAAGTCTTAACATACAACTGTATACCTTGGAGAGCTGTTGTCCCCATCAAGACCCCCCTCTTGCTCCCCACTCTACTCCATTTTTAAGTGAGCACTACTTCCTAACCCCCTTCCCCCGTTTAGGGTGGTGCATGCCCCTCTGCTTGCCCTGCTGTCTTGTCTTTGGGTGATCTTTGTAGGTCAATTAAAGCACCTGCCTTTTGTGAGCCGCTAATTTGAATTGCTTGATTGAAGCCTTGAGAACATTCTCATGTATCAGGGTTCCCGGTGTGTGGCTCAGTTCAGTTCATTCCACTGCCCTTCCATTGTCAGACCTTGCCACTGCTGGAAGTGTGAGCAAGAAAGCCTCCAGGTCTTCTGTGGCATTGTAGATTTTCTTTTTCCCTTTGAACATGATCATTATCTGTGCGGGGAAAATAATCCTGGGGCTGAGATTCCTCTCTAACATAGTTCTAAAAAACTTGTTCCATCTCATTCTTTTCTTGACTGTTTGTGCAGTGTAGTCTGGCAGTAGTCTAATTGGATTCTGTTGGTAAACCAGCTTCCTGTTGATCCTAGCCGCTTGCAGTAGCTGTTCCTTTATATTATACAAGGTGAATTTCACGATGATGGGGCAAGGGGGATCCCCTTCTCACTGCCTTGGTCTTCCCACTCTGTGAGCCCTGTCAATGGTTGGATTGTGCAAGTTCCCCCTATCTGGGAAATTTTCTTTTATTATGGTCCATATCATTTCATTGATGCACTCTGTACCTTCCTTTTCTTTTACTCCATGTATTCTAAGGTTTACTCTTCTTGCATGATTCTCTAACTCCTCACACTTTTGGGCCAGAGTGATTGTCTCTTTTTTAAGCTTGTTTACTGTTTCATCCCTTTCCATGGCCTGATCTTCTAGGGCTACTATTCTCCCCTCTGCAACTTCTGTTCTTTTAGTTAAGTTCTCCAACTTTTTATTGCCCTCTTCAATTGCCCCCTTTATTTCTTTCATTTCTCCCAGCATCTCCCTTCTCATTTGCAAAATGAGGTTCCTTATTGGGGCCCCTTGTTTCTCCGCATCTGTCTCAGAGCCCTCAGAGTCTGCTTCAATCCTTTGCAGCTCTGGTGCCCTTTTCTTGCTGGATGCAGCTTGTCCCCACTCCCCATGTGTAGAGGGATTTCTCTTGCCGCTTGTGCCCCTCTCCCCCATTCCAGCCTCATCCCCTATTCTTCTCTTTTCAGCTCTTTCTTTGTGGCTTGCTTGGGGGGGTCCCTGATCTTCCACCTCAGCCTCCCCAGCCTGGTCAGTTGTCTCGGACACTGCCGAGTCTTCCCCTGTATCAGGATCTGTTGGTGCCATTTTTAAACTGTCTGGGTCTTCAGCTCGCTCCTCAGGCCCCGCTTTATCCCTCTGGTGGCAAAATCTCTCAAGCACGTTTGCCTGAGAGATTTTTGGCCTGCCTTTAATCTTGTTGGGCATACCTTCTCTTTTGGGGGGTTTTTTTCTTCTTTTTTTTCTTTTTGTTGGCTGTTTTACCGCAGGTGAGAGCGGAACTCGGGCTTTTCCTGCCTACTCCGACCGGCGCATGCGCAGTCCTCCGACCACCCTTTCTAAGATATCTTGTGCAGAGCATCTCAGCTCCTTTCTCATGGAAGTAAAAATCTAGGTTTCACCCCTTGTTAGCCCATTGTGCATCCCCAAATGGCGTATTTTAGCCTCCCAAACTCCTTTGTCCAGCACCCTTTAACTTCCCCCATTTTTTATCCTGAACATCTATCATTAGCCCTTCCTTCCCTCCCTCCACTTTTTGTTTACAGTTTCCCTTATGTCAAAGAGATCTTTTGCATACCTTGGAGTCACCTTTATAATGGAAGTAATAGTTGTGACTTCTCCCCTCGTTAGCCCATTGTACACCCCCAACTACCCATCGTAGCCTCCCAAACTCCTTTGTCCAGCACCCATTAACTGCCCCTGACTTTCCCATCACCCTTTGAGAAATCTTGGGACCCAGATACGTGCAGGTCACTCTGTGCGTGTCTGAGTTAAGAGATCTTCCAGACTCTGGTCTGCCCCTTCTTTCTTCTTCCATCCCCCGAACTCCGCTGGATCCATGGGCCGCCTGTCCTGTCTCAACAGGCAAGGAAAGGTAACCACAGCTCCAGACTTTCCCAGCCAACTGGGGAAGCCCTCTCTCTCTCTCTCTCTCTCTCTCTCTCTCTCTCTCTCTCTTCCCCTCATTTGTGTTCTCTCTCTCTCCATCGCTGAGCCAACACCAGACACGCCCCCTCCTCCTCTTACCATACTCCCCGCAAGCCACTTGTGATTTCCCCCTTTTAAATCCCACCAGCCAGACCGGAGCTGTGTTTCTCTGTTTTATATAACAATAAACTTGTTGTTTTTGGACACTTCTCTCTCTCTCTCTCTCTCTCTCTCTCTCTCTTTCTATTTGGGGAGGGTACTTAAACTGCCTGTAGCACATATTGTCCTCAGCTTGATCATTTTGAACACGTGGAGACCCCGGTTTAAGTCATTAAGCTCATTCTTCCTGAACTTTAAGGAATGATGGATATTGGGGTACCCACCCCCAATAGTCATGAGTGGGATGGGGTCTCCTGTTAACAGTAGGGATGTGTGAATGCAGTTCGATTTGTTTGGAGTTTGGACCAAACTCTCTCTGTTCAGACGACTGAACTGAACATTCGAACTGAACTCAGAAACGACTGAACAGTTCAGTCATGTTCGGGTGAGTTCAGATGAGTTTTGGGGTGGGAAAAACGTGACTGGAAGGCCCTTTTGGGTGGAAAAATATGACTGGAAGGGGGAGGCAGCTGAGGATCAGACTTCCTGGCACCAGGGGTTGAGACCAGGGGTGGTCTCACGGCCAAATGATACTGATACCGAAAAAAATCTTTGAATTCGGTATTGATATCGGTACCAATTGCACTATTTCTAATTTTCAGCCAAGTTCAGCTGAACCGAACTCCACCGAACCAAACAACTGAACCAAAACTCGGTTTTCAAACTGAACAACTGAATGGCCGAACATCCAAACCGCGTTATGTTCACACATCCCTAACGAGCAGCAGCAGCCCTTCCTCCTCTGCTCATGGCAAGGGGAAGGCAGAACAGCAGCAGCAGGTCCTATCTTGAATTCCTCAGCAGAGCAGCAGCAGCAGCAGTGGCGGCTTCAGGTCACAATGGAGGATCTGGGGTTTGGGAAGTTGGGGCATGGCAAAGTGCATCATCCAGTGGCAACCAAGATCACCAGGCGAGTGGGGGAGATGATTGCCCTGGACGACCAGTCATTTAGGATTGTGGAGGACCATGGATTCCACCGGCTGCTGGCACTGTTGGCACCCCAGTACCAGCTTCCCCCATGCACCACCTTCAGCAGGCAGGTGGTGCCCTCCCTGTACCAGGCAGCCAGGGATCAGGTGAGGGAGCAACTGGCAGGGCAAGTGGGGCAGTTGTGCATTTCACCACAGACATTTGGAGCAGCCGAAATGCACAACATGCCTACCTGGCCCTAACTGCTCACTGCTGGCAGCTGCAGGTGGCAGAAGGAGAAGCAGCAGGTGGCAGGGTTAATGGGGCAGGGCACAGGTTATCCCTGCTTCACACCCAGATGTTTGATGAAAGACACACTGCCATCAACATAAGGGGAGCCTTGGACACCATGGTGGAGGGGTGGCTATGGGAGGAAGCCCCATTCACCAGGGGGTTAGTGATAACGGATAATGCTGTGAACATGAAGAAGGCAGTTCTGGAGGGTGGATTACAGCACATCCCTGCGCTGCCTACACCCTTCATCTGGTGGTGAGGGATACCCTGGGCCTGGGGGAGAAGGCAGAAGATCGCAGTAGCAGCCCCCTTACCCTGTAAACCGAGAAGGGCAGGAAGATTACAGGGTACTTTAACAAGAGCGTGAAGGATGGTAACCTCTTGAGGGAGAAGCAGATGGAGTTGGGGGTGCAGAAGCACTGCCTCACACAGGATGTCAGCACCAGGTGGAACTCCACCTATATAATGATGGAGCATCTGCTGAAGCAGAAGCGGGTCCTCAACGTGGTAGCCTCAGAAGGGGAGATTGGGGTGGAAAGCCACTCGGGTGGGATGAGTGGACAATAATGGCTCAGGCCATGTTCATCCTTAAGCCCTTTAAGGATGTGACGGAGAGTCTGAGTGCGGTGACGGCCACCCTGAGCCAGGTGACCCCACTGGTCTGAAGTCTCATCAGGAGGATGGAGGGCTTCCTGAGGGACCAAGGCGGGGGGAAGGTGGAGTGACAGTTTTTACCAGAGGGGCTGAGCAGGCGTTTTGACCCTCTCATTCATAAGGAGGTATATGCACTCTCCATCATGCTGGACCCTGCCGCTTCTCCCTCCACAATATTTCTAAGATAGGCCCTTTTCTGTCTGTCTCCTCTACCAAAACTCTCATCCATGCCCTAGTCATCTCACGCATCGACTATTGTAACCTCCTCCTCGCTGGCCTTCCTTGCTCTCAGCTTTCTTCCCTCATCCCTGTTCAAAACTCTGCTGCCAGGATCATCCACCTAGCCCATCACTTTGACCATGTGCTAGGGATGGGTGAACACGATTCGGATGTTCGGAGTTCGGACCGAACTCAGTCTGTTCGGACATCCGAACCGAACGTCCAAACTGAACTCTCGAACAACCAAACAGTTTGGTCATGTTCGGATGAGTTTGGAGTCAGGAAAAACGTCTTTACAGGGCCGAAAATTAGGTTTTGGTTTCGATTTTGTTTCGATTTCGATTTCACTATTTTTGAATGTTCGGCCAATTTTGGCCAAACTGAACTCGCCTGAACCGAACCATTGAACACAAACTTGGGTTTCAAACCGAATGACCGAACATCTGAACCGCATTCTGTTCACCCATCCCTACCATTTGCAGCCGCTGCTCTCCTCTCTCCACTGACTCCCCCTTCCTGAGCGTATTCTGCACAAGTTCCTCATCTTCACCTACAAAACCCTTTACAACCTTGCTCCCCCTACCTCTCTGCCCAGATCTCCCTTTGAACCCCTGTTCGAGCACTCCGTTACTTTTCCATCCCCTCCCTCACCCTCCCATGCCTCCCCTGCTCCCCCAACCGCCTTCGTCCCTTCTCCCTCGCTGCCCCACACGCCTGGAACTCCCTCCCTGCCCACATCTGCCTTGCCCCCTCCCTTCGCACCTTCAAGTCCCTCCTCAAAACCCACCTCTTCCTCTCTGCCCTTCCTAACTCCTGCTAATCATCCCCACCCAGGATTATCCCCCACCTGTTATCTGCAAACTCCCTATGTACTGTAACCAAGCCAAGAAAGTGTACCTGAGTTCTCGCATCCTCATGAATGTTGCATCCCTTGTCTCTCCCTCTGTTCCCCCTTCCCTGTCTCCCCTCTCTCTGTCTTCTTTAGATTGTGAGCTCTCAGGCAGGGACTGTGCCTATCTTGTTCTCTGTAAAGTGCCAGGTACATCGCTGGCACTATAATAATAATAATAATAAGGCACGCATGGCAGTTCGCATGTCAGACTTCACCCTGAGGAAGCATGCTCTGGTGGAGAGGGTGCAGGCAGTTGAGAGGGTCATTCAGCAGCAGCAGTGCAACCAGGAGGGGTAAAGCAGCAGCAGCAGCAGCAGGAAGGCAGGGAATCAGCACTCCCAGGAGCAGCAGCATCTCCTCTGTCATCCGCCACCGCGAGTGGACCACCCCAGGGCAAGCAGCGTGGGCACATGCAATTGGTGAGGAGTTTGGCAGCAGCAGCAGGCAGAGGGAGCAGGAGCCTGACACTGTGGACCGGGCAGTGGCAAAATATCTTAAGGAGCTGGTGGTGGATTTCAGCAGCAATTCCCTTCTGTACTGTGCAGAGAAGGGAAAAATATGTCAGGTTCTGACCAGGGTGGCACAGGAGTTTGTGTCCTGCCCACCAACCAGCGTGCCCAGCGAACAGGTGTTTTTGGAGCCAGGGGACATAGTGAGTCCCCACCATTTGAGGCTGGCTGCTGGGTTGGTGGAACAGCTCCTGTTCCTCAAAGTCAACCTGCCACTGCAGTGCTGGGTTTCTCTGAGCTGGTCTTGGACCCAGAGTGAGGGCAGGGGTACCAAAGAGAGAGAGACGCTCCCTGGTAATACAACAAGAGACAGGGAGATGTGCTCCTGCCCCTGCTGTCATCTTCCATACATGACCAGAAAGAGACAGAGAGAGACACAGAAAGGTTCCCTGATGCTAGAATGAGAGAGAGAGAGGCTCCGCACTGCTAGAATGAGAGAGAAGCGGAGAACCTCCCCACTATTAGAATGAGAGATAGAGAGAGGGGGGCTGGGGAGAGAGAGAGAGGTGCATCCAACTCAAGTTCCCACCTGCCTGACTGCCTCCTCTTCCGATGCTCCTCCTCCTCCACTGCTGCCTGCTGCCAGAGAGTCTGTCTGTCTGTCTGTCTGTCTGTCTGTCTCTCTCTCTCTCTCTCTCTCTCTGGCACCAACCCACAGAAACATGCCTTGACACTGCTGCTGCCAAGCTCCCACCTGTCAGACTGCCTGCTGCCCCAATGCTCCTCCTCCTCCCGCCGCTGCCAGAGAGGAGCCTCCCTCTCTCTCTCTCTCTCTCTCTCTCTCTCTCTCTCTCTCTCTCTCTCTCTCTCTCTC
>QEPC01006207.1:356934-379588 GCA_003113815.1 Sphenodon punctatus
CTCCCCGCCGGCGGCCCTCTGCCCGACAGCGTCTCTCTCTCTCTCTCTCTCTCTCTCTCTCTCTCTCTCTCTCTCTCTCTCTCTCTCACTCTATCTATCTATCTATCTATCTATCTATCTATCTATCTATCTATCTGGCACCAACCCACAGAAACATGCCCTGACACTGCTGTTGCCAAGTTCCCACATGCCAGACTGTGTGCTCCTCCAATGCAGCTCCTTTGCCTCCACCACCCGCTGCCAGAGAGCTTCTCTCTCTTGCTCTCTCTCTGGCACCCCCACACAGAAACATGCCCAGTCCCAGGCTGCTCCCCATGTGATGCTGTTCGCAAATAGATATAACCTACCACTCCAGTACCAAGAACCATCATCAGGGTTCTGGGGTCATCATTCCACTCACAGGGAGCTGTCATTCCACTGCATCAAGAATCAGATACTCCAGCCCCAGGACCCACCATCAGGGTTCTGGGGACATCATTCCAGAAAGGGAGGGCTATCATTCCACCGCATCAATAATCAGCCACTCCAGCCCCAGAAACCACCATCAGGGTTCTGAGACCTACATTCCAGGCAGGGAGGGATGTTCATCCACTTCATCCAGAAGCTGCCACGTCTGTCCCAGGACCCACCCTAAGGGTTCTGGGGCCTATGTTCCAAACAGGGAGGACTGTCATTCCACTGCACAAAAGAAACAGCCACTCCAGCCCCAGGACACACCATCAGGGTTTTGGGGCCTACATTCCATATAGGGAGAGCTGTCATTCCACTGCATCAAGAATCAGCCACTCCAGACCCAGGGTCCACGGTCAGGGTTCTGGGGCTTACGTTCCTAGCAGGGAGGGCTGTCAATCCACATCATCCAGAAGCTGCCACGTCTGTCCCAGGATCCACCGTCAGGTTTCTGGGGCCATCATTCCACTCACAGAGAGCCATCATTCCACTGAATCAAGTAACAGCCACTCCAACCCCAGGACCTACCATCAGGGTTCTAATCTGGGGCTTACATTCAAGGCAAGGAGGGCTGTCCATCCACATCATCCAGAAGACATTGCCATTCCTGTCCCAGGACCCACCATCAGGGTTCTGGGGCCATCATTCTGCTCACAGAGAGCTATCGTTCCACTGCATCAAATAACAGCCACTCCAGCCCCAGGACCCACCATCAGTGTTCTGGGGTCTACGTTCCAGGCAGGGAAGGTTGTCATCCTACTGCATCCAGAAGCTGCCACTCTAGTCCCAGGACCCACCTTCTGGTTCTGGGGCCATCATTTGACTCACAGGGAGCTGTCATTCCATGGCATCAAGGAGGAGCCACTCCATCCCCAGGACCCACTGTCAGGGTTCTGGGGCCATCATTCCAGACAAGGAGGGCTGTCATTCCACGGCATGTAGAAGCAGCCATTCCAGCCCCAAGAACCATCATCAACTTCTCAAGCTCCTCTATTATAAAAGGCATCCACTGCTTCCCACTGCCAGAGAGCCTTTCTGTCTCTCACTCTGGCACCCCTACACATTTCCAACCAGCAGTTTATAGGGATATGAGATAATTAATTTGATTCAGGGATGGAATGCAGGGTGAGGTGGTGAGAATGAGAGCCAGTGCAAATAACTTTTTATTACGAGGTAGCAACCTGCTGCCCATGGAAAGAGAGAACGTCTCCGAAGTCCCTTCTGTTAGGAGAGAGACAGACACACTCCCACCCATGCTGTCACCTGGAGTACATGACCGGAGAGAGAGAGAGGAAGAGGAATAGGAAGATAGGCTCCCCGCTGCTAGAATGAGAGAGATGGGGGGGAGTAAGAGGTGCATCTGGCTCTGGCTCAAGCTTCCACCTACCAGAACCAGCGAGAGATCTCATCTGCGCTCATGCTCAATGCCCACTTCAGTCCCAAGAACCATCATCTGGGTGCTGCTGCTGTTCATGCCTGACTGGCCAGTGGCCACCAGCACCGGCCTGCCAGCCTGCCCCCCACCCACTCGCCAGCCTACTCCTCTGCAGCCACCTGTTGATGCCCATTGTGGCAGCTGAAATAGCCCCTATGTCCACCAGCACCTGCTGTCCACTGCCAAATAGCCTCTCTCTCTTTCTCTCTGGCACCTCCTCACAGAAAATATGATGTCCCTGGCTGACTGCTCTACCTTGGGCACCGTCTGCAAGTCTGCCCTCCTCCCCACCTCCACCCCCGGGGCGATCTTTCTACAAGCTGAACACACCTCTCCACTCGAGGGCTTCAAAGGGACCAACCAACAAATGTAACCAAATATTATATATCCCAACTCAACATCCGAAGGTTTCCTCCCATGCAGTGATCTCTCTGTGAGAGCGGGCAGTGCACCTGCTGATGCCCACTTATGCCTCTGCCAGACTGCCACAGCCTCTCTTTGGCACACCCACACAGACATGAGCCCTGCCCCTCCTGGGGGGCTGTTTTCAAGTTGAGACCCTGCTGGCATATATTGGAGGCTAATACACTGCATGTGCTGCTGCTGTCAGATAGGGATCTGACAAGCGGTATATACTAGGGATGGGACACCGGGGAGAATACCAGATACCAGATTTATTGTTATAGGATCTCCCCGGTATCAGATTTACGGGTATCAGCATACCGGATTTTTAACATTAGCCATTTTACCGGATTTTTTTACATTGCAGCCATTTACTTCAATGGCCGCAATGTAAAAAACCCGGTAAAGCGGCCAGTGTTAAAAATTCAGTATGCCAATACTGGTGATTATTGAATTATCAGATTAATCCGATATGCCTGATTATTGGGTGTATCGGATTTATCCAATACTGATATTCTCACCCCTAGTATATACAGTGAGATTCTGCCATCTGCCAGAAGCAGCACAGAAGGATAAAGGTTTAGACAGGTCAAACTCAGCTGTAGGGCTGATGCGGCAGCAGCTTTTACCGCGCCGCGATTCCGTTCCACTATTTCGGAATTGCCCGCGCCACACCGCGACATTTCTGCGGATATTCCGCTAATTCCGCCGGAATTCTGCAAATCGCGGAATTGCAGAAAAATCGCGGAAAAATCAAGGAAATAGCGGAAAACCACTATTCCGTGATTTTTTGGCGTTGGCGGAATTGCGGAAATAGCGAAAATGTCATGTTTCCACGATTCCACTAAGTTGCGGAATTAAATAAGCGGAACCGCGGAACCGCGGAATGAAACCGCGGAATGAAAGCCTCTGCCATGCCATTCCACTAATTGCGGAAACACTGTTTCCGCCGGAAATAGCTACCGCTGCGATATTCCGCTACAGCCCTACTCAGCTGGTAATAACAAATATAACTTTTATAAAAACTTTTGAACAAACATTTAAACTTTTTAAAAACTTTTTAAAAAACAAACATTAACTATATAAAAAGACAGAAAAATAACTTAAGTGTCTGTGGGCCCACTGGGCCTATCCCCTGGAATGTGGGGAAACAGGGACAATGGTGCATGGGAGCGAGGTGCAAGCACATCGTCCACCTCCACCCCATGTCACCTCGCCACATCCAGGGCTCCCTCCATGGATGCCTTCCATGCCACGAGGGACTGGAGGAATGATTTGAGGGCATCTTTTTCAGTCCACAGGTACTCCTTGTACACCTTGGCCTGGCATTCCCGGATTTGGAGCTCCTTGAATCGTTCCACTAGCCTGTCCTCTGTTTTCCTGATTTGGGCTTTGAAGCCCAACATACATTTTTTGGCAGGCTTCCGCAGCAATGCCCGAAATGCCCTTGCTTCAGGGGTCTCCTCGTGCTGGGGGCTGGAGAGTCTTCAGAGGAGCTTGAGGAGGAAGGAGTGGAATGGCACCTCTTCTGAAGTGCCTTTCTCCCTTCTACTGCCTCTGTCTGGTGTTCCTTCCTCCTCCTTTCAGACCGGGACACGTCCCACATCACCTCAATAAGGTTGATGGTCTCAATATGGGCTATCAGCCCTGACGTGGTCCCCTGCGTGCCCCATTTTATTTTTTTGTTGCAGATCTAAAGAACATAAAAAGATAGGAACATAAGAAGTGCCATACTGTGTCAGACCAATGGTCAATCAAGCCCTGCCTGGATTCTGTCTGCACAAGTGAGTGACTGGCCAACCCCTCTCTCTGCTGGGGACTTCCTAACAGGTCATAGGGCAATCCATTCCCTGTTGTTTCAGCCCCTGTGCCTTACCTTGCATTCTGAAAATCCGCCTTTCGGGGTATGGAAATACCTCCATAGCGCAGACCTCGTCAGCCTGGTGTGGTCCTGCAGGTGCGACCTCTGCACTGATGGGGTTCTGGCACCAGCGGTGTCTCATCACCCTTTCTGAAACAGGAACACATAAACACCTACATAATATCATGCATTCATGGTGATGCTTCTAGTCTTTCCCAGAGCAATTACCCATTCTCCCACACCAAGTAGATGGATGGTGCTGCAGTGCTACCTACTCACCTCTTTCCCTTTCTCCCACATACACCACCACCACCTGTGGTGCTGTAGTGCCTGCACATTGAGACTCTGGCTGCTGCTGCTGCTGCTGCTCCTGCAAGAGTCCCTCTTTCTTTCTCTCTCTGGCAGACTCAGAAATAAGACATGTGCAAATCCTGCCCTTCTCGGGGTGCTAGTGTTGGCAAGCTGAGACCCTGGCTGGCACATATCTGAGTGGGTGCTGCAGCTTGTGCCTGACTTCTGGACGAGCCCCCTGCCCCTCTCTGGCAGACCCAGAAATAAGACACGTGCAAATCTTGCCCTTTTGGGGGTGCTAGTGTTGGCAAGTTGAGACCCTGGCTGACACGTGTCTGGGTGGGTGCTGTGGCTTGTGCCTGACTGCTTGAAGAGCCACCCCCCGGCAGACCCAGGAATAAGATATGAGAAAATTCTGCCCCCCTGCTCCCACCCGCTGATGCTCGCTATTTGTGTTTGACTGCCCACCACCCACCTGCCCACCAGAAAAATAAATTTTACAAACCTGGCAGCAGCGGCACCTCCTCTTCATCCTCTGGTGAGAAGCTCACCTCCACCACATCATCAGATGGTCCGGGCTGGGCCTCCACTTCTTCCTCCTCCAACTTGACCTTCCTCATCTTCATTTTTCTTTAACCCCCCACTAACACCACTATTTCTTTCACCTTCCATCCTCACACACAAACCAAACCATACACACACACACACAGCTACAACACACACACACACAAGCTCACAACCAATTCACTTCACTTCACACAAGCCAGATAGACACCATGCCACAGCACATGAGAACACATGCGATTGAAATACCATTTCCGGTTTTTGTTCTCGCGAGATCACGAGACCAAACTATATCGATAACGATAACGAAAATAAAATCTTCGTTTGAAATCGGTATCAGTAACGGCAATAACAAAAACGACATTGTCATTATAATGATAATGAAAAAATGAAACATTTTGATAACAACAACAATAACAATAACGAAAAATGACATGGGGCTCTGGTGCACATCCCTAAAACACTATAGGAACCATTCTGCAACTTATTATGAGTGGAAGTCAATAAAATCAAAGTGACTTCATGCATACAGCTGGCCCTAGCAGACAGGGAGGCCAAAAGATTCTGAGAGGAAGCCGTTTTACAATAATTCATCGGGTATTTGCTATTTTACTAAAAACATCAATGTGTTCAACAAATTTGAAGACTGACAAAATGTTTCTTGATGTTACCTCAGCACAAGATGCCTTCCTACCCTGCTTCAGGAAATAGCAGAACAGTGCAGGAAACTGGGATTTACTTGTCTTACTCATCTCAGATGCAGGTACCCAATAAAAATGCAGTCAATTAGTTATACACTAAGACACATTCTTAGTTCTGTGGCCACTCAGCAGTGGGCAACTGTGGCCTGGGAATGAAATATGACTCCCGGGTAGGTTAAATACAGCTCTTGGACACAGTTAGTCCAAAGCCTCACACTGCTTTGATGGTCCTGTGTCTTATTTCATTGCCCCGAAGTCTCAGCAGGTGAATTTGAGCTGCTCCTCAGAATCTCTACAGCCAGGACTGCAAAGCACTGGCCCTTTGAGTCATTTGCAAAGCAGAAGAGGCAGGGAAGGGGCGAGGCTCAGTCAGGTCATGCTTCAAAGGGACGTATGTGCATAAGTGTGTCTTGTGGGAAGTTCCTTCTTTTTTTTAGGTAGCTTAGGAATTGCTTCTCAGCAGAGGCAGCCTTAAAATCTGTGGGGTACAGGGCAAAGATAACGTGTGTAGCCCCTGGTGTCCACTTCCCCATCCCCTCAGGGACACCCTCCACAGGGTAGGGATGTGCATTTTTGTTTTTCTGGTATTAATAACAGAATTTCATTTTTCATTATTATAAGGCCCCAATTTTATAAGCAATTAAACATTTGTAATTTTAATAGAAGTTGTACAAATAAAAGTCTGGAAAATTTGGGGAGAAAAACAAAAATTTCAGGATATAACTGGGATCCAGACAGCAAGGCAGAGGGGAGTGTCATGGCGGGGTGGGAAAGGGATAAGGAGGAAGGGAAGGGAACAAAGATAAGTAGGAAGGAGAATGAACACCACACAAGGAATAAGAGGCGCCCTCCTCCCTCGACGGGCACGGTCTATCGGGGTAGAAAGGTCCCTCCGGATATTGGGTGGGCTTTCCCTCAAAGATAGAAGGCAACCCAAATCATCACAAGGACGAGGGGAGGAGGGGTATTGTGCCAAGGGGGAATAGACAATACAACAAAGGTACAACACTTGCACAGGGAATACTCTGGGGCCCAGGGCACCGTGATAAGGGAACGTGGGGGGAGGAGGTACAAGGTCCTGGGGGGGGTACGGGGAGCGAACAGGGGATTGAAAGGGGGAAGGGGAACGGAGTGTCTCGTGGGTAGGGCTGTCACACAGGAGCAAAACCTGTAAGGGGAAGAAACCACAGGAAAAGGGGGAGGAGGAGAAGGATCGCTGTACCAGGGAATTCCCACAACTGACCCAACTCACGTTCTCAATGATAGGAACCGACAAACTAAGCCTCACACACGCACACACTCTCTCACAGTATCATCTAGGGAAGGGGGGAACACAGGAACACACTCACCCATGCAGACTCTCCAACTTTGACCAGAAACAAGAAATGCACCAAGGGTATCAGGGCCAGCCTCTCAAATGTGATTACCGGTGGCGGCTGTCAGCCCCGCCGGCACCTTATGTAGTTTTGCCTCTGACCTGCCCCGGGTGGAGCCCCCGTCCCCCTGCCCAATTCTACGCTGCGCTAGACCTCCTGAGTGTGTGGGCAGAGCCCGAAGTCATCTCCGGCCGTAATGGAGGTCACGCCACCTCCCGTAATTGCTCCGACAATCCCCAGCCTTCCCGGCCTTGTGCTGTTGCCTAGCAACAGTACGTGGCCGGTTCTGCAGTGTCAGGGTGGCAAAAACCCTGACAGTACCCCCCCGTCCAGGCCCCCTCCCACCTCCCACCAAGGTCCGAAGACCAGGGCGAGACAGGTGGCAGTGGTGGAAATCTCGAACACGCCGGGGGGCATGGATGTTCATGGCAGGTTCCCAGGAACGTTCATGGGCTCCATAATTTTTCCAGTACACTAAATAATAAAGATGGGGGCCTTTAAAACGGGAATCTAGGATGGCCTGCACCTCGTATTCCCATCCACCGGGGAGAAGCACTGGAGGGGAAGGGGTATTCTGTTGAATCGGATAACTAGGAAGATGGGCCTTCTTTAACAGAGAAATGTGGAAGGCGGGGTGTATTCACATTTGGGTAGGTAAGCCTACTACATATGTGACTTCATTAAGTTTGCGAACAATGGGGAAGGGACCCATATAAGCATCGTCTAATTTACTTGAGGGACGTAGGGATGTGTAATGTCGCCGACGTACCCACACGAGGTCACCTACCTTTAGAGACGGTCCCGGGAGCCGATGTTTATCGGCAGCTGCTTTATATTTCCTGCGGGCCTCCAACAGGTGGCATTGGGCCGTGCTCTGAGCTTTATGAATGATGTTCACCAATGCGCCAGCAGCCGGCACAGACGAGAGGGGCACAACTGGAAAGCAAAGAGGGGGATGAAAGCCATATGACACATAAAAAGGGGACTTGCCAAGGGAGGCATTTGGTCCATTATTATATGTGAACTCTGCAAGGGGTAGATGCTTGACCCAATCGTCCTGTAGATAGGCACAAAAGCAACGTAAGTATTGTTCAATGTGTTGGTTCACCCTTTCTACCTGTCCGTTTGCTTGGGGGTGGTATGCAGTGGTAAGATGAAGTTTCACTTGTAACAGAGTAAAAAAAGCTTTCCAAAATCGTGAGATAAATTGGGGTCCCCGGTCTGACACTATTTCCTTGGGTAAGCCATGTAGGTGGACTATTTCTTTCAGAAGCAGGCATGCAGTAGCCGGGGCTGAGGGCATTCCTTTACAGGGAATGAAATGTCCTAATCTCGTAAAATAATCAATAACAACCATGATAGTGTCATGACCTGCGGATTTAGGAAGTCCGACAATAAAATCAATGGCTATTCTTTGCCAGGGGCCTTTGGGTAGGTCTGTGAGTTGCAATAAGCCCAACGGGACGGTTCGAGGAGTCTTGGTTCGGGCACACGTGGAACATCCATGAACGTATCATTGTACATCTGTCTGAAGGGAGGGCCACCAGAAAGATCTTTGAATCATGGTCAAGATGCGCTGATATCGGGGATGTCCAACAAGTGGTGAATCGTGATGTGCCCACAGTACCTGTGGATGGAACTTGGGAGGGATAATGATCTTTCCCTGATACAAAAACAGTCCGTTTTTCCGCAGGAATGCTAGGTGCGATAGTTCTTTTTACTTACGGTTTGTAACTGAGTAACTGTTGGGAGGATAGTTGCAATGGTTCGAGGTTGGAGTATTGGCCCTTGGAGGTCACCGTCCTTCTCTATGTGAGGATAACATCGCGAGAGGGTGTCTGCCATCGTATTTTGGGAACCTGGGTGATACTGCAATGAAAAACAGAAATGTGCAAAGAATAATGCCCACCTCGCATGCCGGGGATTGCTTATCCAGGCGGAATGAAGATAAGCTAAGTTCTTGTGGTCCGTATACACCAGAACAGGATGGGGACCTCCTTCCAAGAAATGCCTCCAGGTCTCGAATGCCGCTTTAATAGCTAAAACTTCTTTATCTATAATAGGATAATTTCTTTCAGCCGGGGTTAGTTGGCGGGAGTAAAATGCGCAGGGGAGCCAGCGTCCTGAAGGTTCATGGACCTGGATTAATACGGCCCCGATGGCCACGTCTGAGGCATCAGCCTCTATGATGAAGGGTCAAGAAGTATCTGGGTGTTGTAGAAGGGGGGCCGACATGAAGGCTCGCCTTAACTGCAAAAAGGCCCTTGTTTGTAAGACCCCCTGGGTAAAGGGCACCCCTTTTCGCAGTAACTGGGTAAGGGGTTTGGTAAGATCCACATATCTGGGAATATACTGGCAATAATAGTTGACGCTTCCCAAGAACCTTTGTAGGGCCTTGACCGTGGTAGGGGGCGGCCACCGATTAATGGCCTCGAGCTTGCTTGGGTCCATATGGATTCCTTGGGAAGAGATAATAAACCCCAGGAAAGGGACAGAAGAGGCGTGAAAAATACATTTGTCCAGCTTGAAATACAATTTATGGCATAAGAGATGTTACAACACAGTCCGAACATATGACACGTGCTCCTCTAACGACAAGGAAAAAATAAGTATATCATCAAGATACGCTATCATGTATAGATCGAGTAAGTCCTGGAGGATATCATTAATGAAGTGTTGGAAGGTAGCTGGAGCATTAACGAGTCCATATGGCATAACACAATATTCAAAGTGTCCAAACCTTGTCCGAAAGGCGGTTTTCCATTCATCCCCCACCCTGATTCGAACCAGGATATATGCACCCCTCAAGTCTAACTTGGTGAACACTGAGGCCCCCTGTAGCTTCCCCAGAAGCTCAGGGATGAGGGGAAGGGGGTATTGATTTTTAACCATAATCCGATTCAATCCCCGATAATCTATACAAGGACGGAGCTCACCCCCCTTCTTTGGGACGAAGAAGAGGGGGGCTCTGGCAGGGGAGGTAGAATTCCGAATAAACCTCCATGCTAAATTATCTTTAATATAGTCTCGGAGAGTTTCAGTTTCCCTGGGGGATAAACTATAGATCCGTCCATAAGGGGGTTCCGTGTTGGGGAGAAGTTCAATAGGGCAATCATAAGTCCTTTTGGGGGGGGAGCTCTGCTGCCTCTCATTTACTAAAAACCCCGGCCAAATCCTGGTGTTTTTGGGGAATGTGGGGTTCCATAGGTGAGGAAGGGACATTAGAAACTAGGGCTAGGATCTGGGACATAGGGACCTGGTGGGAATGGCAGGTGGAAGAAGTAAAACCGAGTGTTCATTTAATCCAATCAATAGTAGGGTTATGGACCCGAAGCCAGGGTAGGCCTAGAATCACGGGGAACAAAGGGGATGAAATTATGTCAAATTGAATAGTCTCCAAATGAGACCCCAAAGTACACTGTAAAAGTATGGAGCAGTTTTTTAAGGGGCCAGAAACAAGTGGAGACCCATCGATTGTTTGTACCACTTCAACCGAGGTCCGGGTCTGTTGGGGAATCCCATGGTGCTTAGCAAAAGAAATGTCCATAAAGGTCCCTGAGGGCCCTGAATCCACCAACGCCCTCGTCACTAGGGAGCGATGGGGTACCCATTGCAACGTAAGGGACACGGACAGCTGAGGGGTTATGGTCACCATCCCTTTGGATTCCTGGAGGAAGCTACAACCAGTCACCGGGAGGTTCCCACACTCTCCCGGCCGCTGGAGTTTCCCGCCTGGGTGGGGCACGTATCGGGGCGTAGTGGCTTCACAGAGCATTCCCTGGAAAAGTGTGTCACTGCCCCACAATAAAAGCATAGGTGGACCTGGCGGTGTCTTTCTCGTTCGCCTGGGGTAAGGGGGCCTCTAATTGCCCCAATTTGCATAGGTTTGGGATTCCCCGGCCCGGGGGAAATTGGGGCAGGGTTTACCGGCCCTCGGGAGAACCACGGCCCCCATCCCTTACCTTGGTCCATGCGTTTTTCCCACTTACGTTCAGTAAGTCTTTCATCTATTTGAAGAGAGAGGGTGACCATTTCCTCCATACAGGTGGGCGTGGTAGTGGCACAAGCTAATTGATCTTTAATTTCATCCGTTAGACTTTGTCTAAATAAGGCTCAAAAAGCGGAATCACTCCAATCCAGATCAAAAGCTAATTTCCAGAATTGTGTGATGTAATCCAGTAGAGGAGTCTTCCCTTGTCTCAAATGTAGGATAGTATGTTCGGCATCCCTAACCCTATGCAGGTAGTCGAACGGGAAGCAAAATTGCTTTAAAAAGTCTTTATAATCTCGTAAGAGAGCATCATCTGCAGCTAGCAGAGGGGTTGCCCAATCCAGTGCCAGTCCTCCTAATAATCCTATAATATAAGCCACCTTGGCCTAGTCAGAGTTATACGTGAGGGGTTGGGTCTGGAAGGTGAGGTTACAGAGGGCCAAGAATCCTTGACAGGCCTTTCTGTCCCCATAAAATTTGTCGGGTCGTGGGGCCTTGGGTTCCCTAGGGATAGGCACGACCGAGGGGGGGGCGGTCAGTGGGGGAGCCGCCGCTCCCTCGGCCGTCCCCTCCCTCCTTTCCATAAGAGAACTTGGGTCAGACTCCATGGACTCCTGCAATAGGCGACACCTATCCCTGAGTTCTCTATTTTCAGTTTTCAAATCATGGACTTCCATAGTCAGGCACTGCACTGCATCCAGTAGTTTCTGTACCTGGGGGTCCGGATCCATGGCAACAGAAGAAAAAGGGGGTGCCGGTAATTCTGTCACAGCGAGGTGGGAAAGGGATAAGGAGGAAGGGAAGGGAACAAAGATAAGTAGGAAGGAGAAAAAACACCACACAAGGAATAAGAGGCGCCCTCCTCCCTCGACGGGCACGGTCTATCAGGGTAGAAAGGTCCCTCAGGATATTGGGTGGGCTTTCTCTCAAAGATAGAAGGCAACCCAAATCATCACAGGGACGAGGAGAGGAGGGGGAATAGACAATACAACAAAGGTACAACACTTGCACAGGGAATACTCCAGGGCCCAGGGCACCGTGATAAGGGAACGTGGGGGGAGGAGGTACAAGGTCCGGGGGGGGGTATGGGGAGCGAACGGGGGATTGAAAGGGGGAAGGGGAATGGAGTGTCTTGTGGGTAGGGCTGTCACGCAGGAGCAAAACCTGTAAGGGGAAGAAACCACAGGAAAAGGGGTAGGAGGAGAAGGATCACTGTACCAGGGAATTCCCACACCTGAACCAACTCACGTTCTCAATGACGGGGACCGACAAACTAAGCCTCACACATGCACACACTCTCTCACAGTATCACCTGGGGAAGGGGGGAACACAGGAACACACACAGCCACGCAGACTCTCCAACTTTGACCAGAAACAAGAAATGTACCAAGGGTATCAGGGTCAACCTCTCAAATGCGATTACCGGCGGCGACTGTCAGCCCCGCCGGCACCTTATGTAGTTTTGCCTCTGACCTGCCCCGGGTGGAGCCCCCGTCCCCCCGCCCAATCCTACGCTGCGCTAGACCTCCTGAGTGTGTGGGCAGAGCCCAAGGCTGTCTCCGGACGTAATGGAGGTCACACCCCCTCCCGTAATTGCTCCGAGAATCCCCAGCCTTCCCGGCCTCGTGCTGTTGCCTAGCAACAGTACACGGCCGGTTCTGCAGTGTCAGGGTGGCAAAAGCCCTGACAGGGAGGGGAAGCAGCCCAGAAATCAAGAGACATGGGGTATCTTTAGACATAACAAAGATTGGGTTTCAAAATCCCCAAGCATGTGTTTGGCCGTTGTGTGTAAGCACCATAACAATCCCAACACCAATTTAGCGACCTGTTGAACACGCCATGAGAACACCATGCATCACAAGGACAATTTGCATGTTTCGGCTGAACATGTGACCAACGTTGTGTCTAATGTTATTGTATGGCGTGTTAGTAGGTACAATATGGAGAATGAGGCGGCACTGCTTGCGTGCTTGGATTGGGTGATGATCAAAGCACTGATTTGTCCAAAATGGGCTGTGTGTCTAAACAGCACCACATGGTGAACACAGGGCCAAACTGGTGTTCATATCCAGGTCAAAACACACATTCAGACACCTATTGATGTTATGTCTAAAGATACCCATGATTGACATATCCAGGCTGACCAATTGGCATCCCAACCACACCTTGCAGCACTGTGATGGAGGATATAAGAGAATCACTTATTGGCTCTTTCCTAAGATGATGCTTCCAACTTCCTTGTAACAAGCAGGGGTGTTGGGGTGGGCACATCACAGAATGAGGATATATTATTGACTTTTCTGCTGGTCAACTGGCATCACAAACCCACCATTGTGAAAGGGCCTCATTCTCTGGTGATGATGCCCAGGCTTCCAACTTGCCAGTGCTCAATCAATGTAATCAGGGAGGCTTGGGGAGAAAATATAAGTTTCTTCCAAGCTGCACAGCCCCCACCATGGCTAGAGCTTGTTTGACTCATAGGCTGGCTCATAACTCTTTGCATATGACTGTGTGTGCTGCCTAAGTGTCCAGCCTCATTGCAAGTGCTGAAAAAAGCAGAACTCTTCACCTATTCCCCACCAGGTATACCCCCTCAGACTTTGGGATGCCGATGACTGAAGCCTATGCCAATGCCAGTTCCTGGCACCTGCTCCTCCTCTGCTCTGCCCACCTCCTCCTGTCTTCTTCACCTTCTCTACAAATTCTCCAAAAAGGAGATATTTGCATCTAGTAAAACCTTTATAATTTAAACAGAGGCAACACCTGTGATTGATTTAAGGAAATTTGCAACTTCTGTTAAAATCACAAAACCTTCATTGCTTATAAAATTGGTACCCTTCATCCAATAGTTTTGATATTTGGCAGAGATGATCCTGTTATTGAGGAGAATACACTATCCAGACTGCATCGAAATTGGATGGAAAACAGATGGTACAGCTGGAAATATGTGTGCAAACCATTAAATGGTTAAATTGCTTATAAAATCAGGACCCCTTATCCAACATTGCTGAAATTTGCTTGGATAATCCCTTCAATGGGTGTCACAAGGATTCCAAACATTATCCACATTGGATGGAAAACAAAGACATTAGAGCTGAAACAGTGTGCACAAACCATGAAATTAAATTTCTTATAAAAATCAGAACCCTTTACCTATTTTTAAAAAAACCATGGAATGAATGTTTGCCTTGGTGAAGGGTATAAACTGTACAAATTTCATGCAAATTGGATGTACAATGAAGAAGTTACAGCCAGAAATATATTTTCCTTTAAAACCAATGGAAAACAAAAATGAAACTTAATTACAAAACCCAAAATTCTCAGTAACGAAAACATGAAAAATGAAAATTTTAATAACAAAAAATAAAACAAAAAATAAAAGATGAAATGAGTCCCTGGTGCACAAACTTATGTTAGTGGCCTGGAGATGGCTTTGTTTAGAGCTCTCACTCTGCTCTGTTGAAAATGAGGGTCACTGGTTGGCCCACAGAACTTTAGAAAATAGTGGGGACCATTGTGATTTCCCCAGGTCATCCTGTGGTAAGTCCAGTCCTGCTTCTTAGCACAGAGAAAGAAGGGCAGAAATCTTTGAAGTGATGCTAAGCTATGGGTATTATGCATGTAGTGGCAATTAGGGCTGTACCAAATAGTACTTCTGGGTACTTGACCCAGGTAACGGAAGCTTCAGAACTTTGGGAACGAAACACCGATGGTCAGAAATCACCAGAAACTTCAGAAAAATGAGAAACTATTGGGCACCAAATAGGCACCCCAGCATGTGTTGCCGTGGTTAGGAAGTTCTTACCATTAGGAAGCTGCAGCCGTTTAACTGCCTAGCTAATCAGGGTGTGCACAGTATACACAACAACACATCCCCCCTCCGCATCCCCCTTAATTGCCTAAACCAATCAGGGTGCATAAAAACACATGCAGTCCTTCCTCTGTCCCCTCCCCCTTCCCATACACTATATAAGTGGCTGACTCTCTTTGTGGCATGGAAGGAAGAGGGAAAGAGTGGAGGAGCTGAGCTGCTGAATAATATTGTTAAAAATATAAATATATTGCGCGCGCGCACACACACACACACACACACACACACAAGGAGGGTATAGGGTGGGAATTGGGAGGGAATAAGGTAGGTGAGTTGTATATAATTGTATATTACATAGGATATAGTGTTTGATTAGTTATATATAGGTAAGAATTCAATTGTTATTTTAGTATTAGGTTTAGTATAGGAATTAGTATTTCGGAGATTGATTATATATATATAGTTTAGGATATCATTAGGATTAGGGTTTTTTTTCATAGTCATAATTATAGTTTTTAGGTTAGGTAGGTAGGATGGCAGAGTAGCAGGGTCAGGAGGAGCCTAGGAGGAGGGCAGCAGCAGACTCTGAGGAGGAGGTCCAGCTTGTATAGAAGACAGGGGGCATGTAAGGTGACAATGGTGCCAGGCACACGCTCAACGAGGTCTGCAGTGTGGGCCCACTCCTCCCAGCCCCAGGGAATGGCCCACACTGTGGCTCTGTGCTTCTACTGCAACAGGGAATTCTAGTATGGGAGACAGAGTAGCACCTCTTCCCTCCACAGCCACCTTTCCAGGGCCCATGGGCTCATGCTGGAAAAGGGAAGAGAGTGGTCAGGTGGCAGGCAGCAAGGCCAGTGAATGGAGCAAGCTGCACCTGCCAGGAGAAGAAGGAGACCCTCATCCTCCTAATTCTCCTTCTCAGCAGCAGAGGTGGATGCTGGCCCTGTGAGGAGGAATTGCCCCTGCCCCCAGAGCTGAATGACCTGACTTGTGCCATCGAATCTGGGATGTGAAGCTCTGGACCAACTGTCCCAGGCACATGACTCCTTAGTGGAGCAGTATTGGGACATGTTCAGGTGGTGAACGTAGCCTACTGAAGATACATGAGGCAGACACAGGAGGCCAACAGCACATTCTGCCATTTCCTGATGGAGTACACCGGGAGGGGGGTGCTTGGATGCTGTGGGCATCTGACATGGAGGTGCCCCCACTGCCAGACCTCCCATCATAACCACCCAGGACTCTCCCCTTTCCCAGGGTTCTTTAAGGGATACCTGCCCCTGCTGGGGACTCTGGTGAGTGGTCTTCTGCTGCTCCTGTGGTGGATGTCAGTGTCTCCTCTACCACCTCATCTGAGACTGTCAGCCAGATTAATTGGTGATTGCAGGGATGATGAGGATTCCTGCCCTCAGATGCTGTCTCTTCTGACCTTGGATTAGGTTAGTAAGGTAGTTCTTAGTATTACTTTATAGGGGTGGGACTTGGTGGGAAATAGCAGATACCGGTTTTACCGGATATCGGATCTCGTAATACCGGAATATCGAATTAAAACCGGTATACCATTACCAGATTTTTTCCCATTGAAATCAATGGGCAAGTTTTTCCATTGAAATCAATGGGAGAAAAAAGTAAACCGAAATTACCTGTTTAAAGACAACAATGTTAAACATTAAATGACAGATTCATTTACTTAACTGCTAGCCACCAGACTACACTTTGTGCCCAGTACCCCTCCCCTGCCCCCCAGTATCCCCCACAGCCCCCACTACTTTTTAAATTTAAAAATAGGGGGGTTTTCAACAGCATTGGTCATCAATTTTATCAAATCAATCAGAAGTCAGATCACGACAGACACTATGATGTCAGTCAAGCATGCAGTGTAGTTTGCAAAAGAGACAGAACTGCGTAGAGAGTGTCAGCTCTTGTCATAACATTTTGTCATACTAATCCCAAATTTAATTGACCATCCTAGCTGACAACCACATATTCAATTGGCCATGCCAGACAACAACAGTTCCAAGGCCTACACAATGAACACAAGTAACACACACACAGTGTTAATAAATCCCAAGTTTAATTGATCAGCCTGTTGACATTGATATAACCACATTTTCAATTGGCAATGCATTGCAATCAAACAATTCCAATGCCAACACAATGAACACAACATACAAAACATGTCAATCCCAAATTAATCCCCACAAATATTCAAATAAACCCTCTCTCCGCCAATTTGATCATAGCCCCATGGGGACAGGCAGTGGATGGGACCCCCAGTAAGAGGCTCTCCATATGCCCTGAGGCAGAGCCTAAACCAGCAGTACATCAAGTGGGACAGGGACACTAACCCTGAGTACTCCCTTGCAGCTGTCTACTGGGGGGATAGAGAGTGACAGAGCTCTCTGTGGTCCTGTGTGTACCACTGTCTTTCCCCCAGTCAGACAGAACCCCAAAATAGATCATGTTGTAGGGGTGGGAGAAAGCGTTTCGGAAGTTCAGAGTTTGGACCGAACTTGACCAGTTCGGTCGACCGAACTGAACTTCTGAACCAAACTCGATTTTCGAACCGAACTGAATTTCCGAACTTGGTTCTGTTCGCCTATCCCTATAAGATAATATTCCATTTAGTTCAATGGGGTTTGAATTTCCAAACTCTGTTCGAAAGTTCGGAGTTCGGCCGAACTCAAATAGTTCGGTTGACCGAACGGAACTTCCGAACTGAACTCGATTTTCAAACCGAACTGAATTTCTGAATTCAGTTCTGTTCACCCATCCCTATCACATTGCCATCACCTACCTTTATCCTGAACCTCCAAATCCTCAATTTTTGTGCCCTCCTTGGCCACCTGTAGTCTTCTGAAGGTGTAGGCTTCAGGACACAAGCCTAACCTTCAGGCTTGGAGAATTGGGAGAACTGTGTTAGCTCCCAGTCCCGAGACAAACCAAATCAGAAGAGAATGGGAAGAGAAGGACAGGACAGAGGATAAATAGGAGGGGAAAGGTTTTTGTTTGTTGGGTGCATGAGAATAGGAAGGGGAAGAGATGGGTTCAGTGGGGAACAAGGTAAAGGGGACTTGGTTGTGCATTGTCTGCTCCATTGTCTCCATTGTCTGCTGCAGCTCTCTCTTCTGCCTGGCTTGGAATTCCACTCTGAAGCTGGGGTGTCTTGGGGGTGTCCCCACCGCCAGGAAGAGGTTCCACCCTCCCAATGCCCACTGCACTTCTTCCTGGGGATGGGGCCCCCCCTAACCATGAAACAGGTGTTGGAATGTATATGGGTGGCTTCTGGGGTGGAAAGGGCCCTGCTGCAGCTTTCCACTCCAGTTTGTGTGTGTGTGTGTGACTGTGTGCACGTGCATACGCACTGTGCACGCCACGCGATCCACAGGAATATGATGGGGAACCCCAGAGGAACCACAGTGGGACTCTGAAAAAGGTCCTACAAAAGCTCTGTATAATATCACCAAAAAAATACCTCCTTGCGCTTCCTGGTGGAATGGGGTCAAAGGAGGTAATAAATCATCGTTGGCTGGCAGACATCGGACATATAAATTTGCATGGCACTGAAGCAGTAGAATCTCTACTACTTTTTCCTGGTGGAGTGGTTGGACTGAGAAGTTGCCATGCTGCGGTTGCCTATGCTGCGCAAACCAAGGGCTGGTGCTGCGGGCTCATCAGTGCCACCACTGACCGAATTACAGGCTGATGTAATTGATGCCTGCATCTTGTCAGGATGTACAGAGGTGCAGGGGAGTGAAGGTAGCAGGAGATGATATCCAGGGGCTGGGCAATCATACATCATCGGGCCCCACGTCAAGGGTATCGCCCTCCATGAACCCAAGAAGGGGAAGGTTAGTATTGACAAAGACCAACTCTTCCCCAGTCCTCGGGTTTATCTTGGCACAATGTGGGCTGACGATGTCTCCCACCACATTGAATACCTGCTCTGATGATACACTTGTGGAAGGACACTAGATGTATCGTAATGCTACTTTTGCAAGCGGGGGCCACAAGTGCATTTACTGTGACCAGTAGGCCAAGGGGTCGGTGTCAGCAGGACAAGTGGGCTCGGTGAGATATTGAGAGACATATGTCTCTGCCATTTCCTGTTGCTCCGGTTCACCACTGGCACCTCCCTCCTCCGCCGCCAAGTCCACCAGCACAGAAAACAACACAGTGGATTGGCCCCCACTTGTAACCCCTATAGAAACAGTAGTTGCCCTTTGCAGCAGGGGCACCTGCAACGGGCAATACTGTCACACCTCATTGACGAGCTTGACCCTGTTGCTCTTGAAGGATTCAACAAATGCAGCCATGCTCTTCTTCACCCATGGATCAAGTAGCATGTCTAGGGAATGTGGCTGACTTGCTTTCAAGGTGTCGAAACACATATTCAGCTCATCTACCAATTTCTTTGCCAGCACCCTCACAGGCTCACGCAGGTCAGTTCGATAGAGCACGGCTTGCATTGTCACATTGTGTCTTGGTTTCCCCAAAAGGAATTTGCGCTTAGTCATCCAGGCCTGACATGATCTGATCTCGATATAGGGCGCTCTTTTCCAATATGTGGAATTCGAGTTTACACTTTGCTAATAAGCCAGCCAGCTCAGCAAAGTATAGTCAAGACAATTTATTTATATAAGTGAGGCTATGAGACTTATGCATATTATAAAATATAAAGCAATAGTTTACTTAAGTTCAAATAAAGACATAGTACAAAAGAAACAGTGTCAGTTAAAAGTACATGACTTAGAAAGACATTTCTGTTCAGAGAACAGCTCTGTTACAAATTCAAAGATCTTAACATCTATAAGATATAACATATGTTCTAAGTATTATTGCTATGGTTGACTCAGTGCATCATATTAATATACATTCATATTACCCAGTCCTTGCCCGATTCTGCCAGATGGAAGATGAGAAAAGCTTCAGGAAAGGAAGCTTTCTGAAAAATCCATCTTTCCTTTCTCTTCTTATAGAATGAAAGATGCTTGGAGGTCAGCTCAAAATGATGTCAGGTCAAAACTGCTGACGGAGCATTTTTTTCTCAAAATACATAGTAAGAAGCCTGTTGATACATACTAAACAGGTTGCTATTGTATAAGATAGGATTTACAATGAGTAATCTCCAAACAAACAAGGTCTTTTCCTGCCCTGCCTGAGAGTCACATGTCTTGAGACTAGTTAACAAAAACTGCTAATTTCATTAAGAGACAGACTTGATTATATCATCTATTCCAGTATACAGGTTGATTTTCCAGTATCTGGTCAAGAGTTCAGTAGAAAGTTCACTATAGGACAAATCTTTTAAGAAGTCATCATACAGAGAGGCTAATCCTGATTTCCAATATGTATTAGCAAAGCCATAATATAGCATAACATAACATAAAAACAAGACAAATAAAAAACCACCCAAACAGAGAAACAGACACACAAAAACTGAAAACATCACAATATATCAAAACTAAACTGAGATCAGGGTGACTCCAAGTCCAATTACCAATGTATTAAGTCCTGTTAGACACTCTAAACAACAATACTTTATACAAAAAGAGGGCAACCCCTTTTGTTGTTTCTTCCTCTTGTCCGCTCAAAAACTTTAGCCAAGGGGGCATGACACTGGGGAGGTTATTAGTACAGGGGGCCAACCACCTGACTTGAAGGTCCTGGACCCTTACGATAGAGAGGAGAATGTGTTCTAGTGAACCCACTAGATGTATTGGTCCCACCGAACAGTCGCAAAAAAAAAAGAGAGGGGTGCAACCCCAAAAACTGTCCTTCTGTGGTAGCTGTAGGGAAAATATTCATCCTTGCCATAGTGAGGCATCTTCTAACTTGCGGGGTCAAGTTAAATTGGAGGTAAGGAACAGGAGGATAGACTGATTCGTACAGGTCCACAAAACTTTCCAAAGACCTCTTACCCCGCATCTCTGCTATTTCCTTCTGCCTACTGATGTCCAGTACCCTCTGCCTCACTAGCCTCCTTGCACTAGCATATCTGAGGCCGGCTAAACTCTCCAAAGACATACCAATCTCACTTAATTTACTTCTCACCTGGTCCACCCAGGGATCATGGGTGCCAACTTTTAATACCAGGGATGCTAAAGGAGCAGTCAGGCCATAATACAGTTTAAGCCAGTAACCTAATGTAAGTAACCATATCTGGGTACCCATGGGCAGAGCACCACATGCAAGGCGGACAGCACAGCAAGGAGCATGGTTAGGCAACACTAGAATCGTTTTTAGGAACTTAGTCTGTAAACATTTTAATATTGCAAATTTTCCCAATGCCTAGAACTGAGCTCTAAACAAAAGCTGGGAGAGACACTTAACCTGATATACCTTAAGGGCAGGGAGAATGAGACTTCCCCCCTAGACCTGAAAAACCAGCTTATACCTTTACCCAGAGCCTGGGCTTGCCTACAAGCAACAACAGAATGTGCCACCCAAGAACCGTTAGCTTGGAAGATTAATCCAAGATATTTATAGCAGATAACCTAATCTAATTTGTGTCCACCCAGCATCCAACTGTATACCTTCCACTTTGTTGAGAAGATAACAATCTTAGTTTTCTAATAGTTGACCTCAAGAACATTGTGGGTTAAATAATGCTCCAATGCTGAGAGCTGCCTATTCATACCCACACGGAATCTAGATAATAAAACGGCATCATCAGCATAGAGCAAAATGACCACCTCTGTAGACCCTATCCTAAGAGGGTGATTATGAGAAGTTGACACTGATGGTATCAGGTCATTTAAATATATATTGAAGAGCGTGGGAGCTAGTACGCAGCCCTGCTTGACCCCACGCTCAGCCCTGATCACCTCAGACTGGGCACCCCTGTTATCCAGCCTAATACGGAGGGAAGTATTGGTATACAACCTCTGAATGAGGCACAGAAGTCTTGGGTCAATAGATGTTAAAGCTAATTTTCCCCACAAATGATTTCGTAAGACCAAATCGAAGGCTGAGCGCAAATCAACAAACGCTGCATATAGCCCGGTACTATGGAAGTACTTATTGGCTAAATGGTTGAGGATAAAGCAATGGTCAGTTGTAGAACGACCCGACCTGAACCCATTCTGTTCTTCATAGAGGAACTTCTCTTGCTCCAACCAAGCCTCCAGCCTCCTGAGAAGAAATCTGGGGTACAACTTGCTAGCCACAGAAAGGAGGCTAATAGGCCTGTAATTGCTTGGCTTCTCAGGAGGGCTCTTTTTATAAATAGGGACGATCTCAGCTTGTTCCCAAAATGGAGGAAAATCTCCAGTCTGATTTATCCTGGTGAATAAAGTGGCCGAAACTGGAGCCCACCAGGTTATATTAGCCTTAAAAAGACCCACAGGGAGATCATCTAGTCCCGCCACCTTACCCTTTTTTAATCCCTCAATAATCTCCTCCACCTCTTCAATAGTAACAGGAGACCAACTAGGGAGAGAACCAATGTTAACTAAAGGCAGGGGCGGATTGCTCATTGAATGCACCGGGAGGATTCCCGGTGGGCTGGGGGCCGGTCACGCTGTCTTTTTAAAAATTATTCTTAACAAACAAACAAAAAAATTTGTTAGTCCTGACCCCTGTCAGGTTGGGTTGGGGGGGGGGCTTACCTGACTCTCCCTCCTAGTAGCGCTGCAGCAGCAGCAGCAGGGACAGCGATCGGGCTGGGAGATAAGGCTGTTTGTTTACAAACAGCTCCTGCCCATGTGCTGATCAGAAGGTTGCTACCTTGTAAAGAAGGTTCTTCGAGATGGCTCCCAACATTCTCACAA
>QEPC01006207.1:398948-432574 GCA_003113815.1 Sphenodon punctatus
TGGGTCCTGGGGCTGGAGTGGCTGTTTCTTTTTTTATATATATCTATCTCTACACTAAATCTAACTGCTATTAACTATTCTAAAACCTATTGAACTAAATGGAATATCCTAATAATTAACTAAAAATGCCTTGTCCTACAAACACACTGTATCCCTATTTATCTCTATAACTAAGCTAACTACTATCTATCTATCTATCTATCTATCTATCTATCAATCAAATATTACACAGGGAGAAACACAAAGAACACAGGGAGGGGTACAAAACTGAAATGAAAATAAATCTAATAATATTCCTACTCTAAATAAATCAAAACTTAAAACAGGGGAAGGGAATCAGGGATGGAATAAGAGGGGGAGGAGAAAGGATTCAATGGAGAGGGGAGGGAGGAAGAAAGATTGAACACAGGGAGGGATAAAAACAAAAAATAACAACTAAATCTATCTAAGCTAAATAAATGAGTATATGGAGGAAGATGGGTTGGATGGGTGAAATAGGAGGTGGATGGCAATGGATTAGGAAAAGGAAGGAACAAAAACTGCTGGGAGAAAGGGAGCCTTCTGAAACGCCTGCTGTTCAGGAACAGCAACTAGCTAGAAGGTGTTGGGAAGGGGGGAGGCAATCAGTTTTGGCTGCACCCACCTCACCGCCAGCCCCATTGACTCCATGCAGCCTAGCTTCCCCCCCCTCGTCCCCCATGTCCAATCACAGACTGCAAAGCCAGTGGTCTGAGGCAAAAAGGGATGGTGATTGGGCAGGCTGGCTGCTACTCCAATCCTCTCCACCCCTGGTGCCTGGGAGTCTGCACCTCAGCTGACTCACCCTCCCTGTCATGTTTGACCTTCCAGTGACACTTTTTTTGCCCCACGAACTCACCAGAACGTGATCCGAACTGACCGAACTGTTTGGTCAGTTCGACATTTGGATCTAGTTTGGTTCGGCCAGTTTGGGTTTGGATTTGGGTTCGGCCGTCGGAACAGGCCTAGTTCAGGCCGAACTCCGAACTTCCGAACCGCGTTCACCCATCCCTACAAAAAAGGGGCCCGCATACAGCCCTGCCACACCCCAGTATGAATCTCCATACACGTTGTCAATCGACCAGGCTGGTCTAACCTAACTGCTAATGTGGTTTTGGAATACAATATTTTGATCAGGCTTAAAAGACGCTTGTCTATTGTTGTCTTTTCCAATTTCTCCCAAAGGAGTTGTCGGTCAATGAGATTGAAAATAAATATATATCTGACTGTAACAACTTTGTAGTCCAACCAGTGTACATGAAATTTGGCAGGGATCTATATCACACTTTGATGATCATCTCTGCCAAATATCAGAAAGATGTTATAAAGGATCCCAATTTTATATGCCTGCACAGCATATGCAGAGAAGGAGCCTATGCCAGGAATTCTCCTACGTGTCACTGTGGTATAAGATCGGTTTGTGATGCCAATTGGCCAGTAGAAAGGTCAACCAAATGTCCTCATTCTGTGCTGTGACCATCCCAACATCTCTCCCCCACTTATTACTGAGAAGTCAGAAGCATCTGTTTAGGAAAGAGTCAATAGAGATTCTCTTATGTCCTCTGTCACACACTGCAGGATGTGATTGTGATGATAATTGTCCATCCTGGATGTGTAAACTATGTCTCCTGATTGCTGGAATGTTATCTCCAAAGTCCCAGTTATGTCCCTTCTATGACCACCTCAGGGCTTCCCCCTATGTCCTCGTTGAAGCCACTACCAATTGGTCCTGTAAAGCTAGAAGCATGAAGTAATTGGCCAGTGAAGTGTCTGTCAGTCTTTTGGGTTGCTCTACATCCCTATGTTCTCTCTCCCCCTGCCATGCAGGGTACCTGCCTCTGATTGGTACTGCATGTGCTGCTATTTATCTGAATAATGGTCTTCAGAGGGACAACCTCAATTGCTTATAAAAGTGGGTCCCTTTATCAAATTGTCCTGTAGTTTGGCAGAGATGACTAGCAAGGTATGTGATACATTTCTGCCATATATCCTGTAAACAGGATGGAATATACAAATGTTACAGCTGGACATGTATTTTCAAGTTAATGTCTTATACCATCAGGACCCTTTATCCAATCTTTTTTAAAATTTGCAGGAGTATTAAGCCTGTGGAGACACATATTATTTCCAGGTTTCATGAAAAGTGTGTGGAAGATAAAGAAGTTGTAGCCATGAATGTGTATGGAGCTTTTCTTAAAATCTCAAACTTCAATTGCTTCTGAAACCGGTTCTATTTATCTAAACGTTTCTGAATTCATTACACATAGTGCCCTCAATTGGGGGTACAATCATCCCATGCTTCATCGGAATTGAATAAGAAACAAAAAAGTAATGGCCAGAAATACATTTTTTAGTTTTGCCCCTTTATTTCAAAAACACAATGTCATTTTTGTTTCTATTTCCATTATTATTATTATTTGTCATTTTCGTTATTGCAATAACAATAATGAAAATGACAATTTTCATTATCGTTATTGTAATGACAAAAATGACATGCACACCCCGAAAGGACAGTCCCATCCACTCCAGCTTGGTCCCGCAACCGAGTCACCAACAACTCATGATCAATAGTATTGAATGCATCCGAGAGATTTAATAGGATCAACAGGATCCAATGACCCTTGTCCAACTCTCAGGAGAGGTCATCAACCAAGGCCACAAGTGCAGTCTCAGTGCCATAACCCAGATGAAAGCCAATCTGCGAAGGATCTAGGAAACTGATTCAGTCCAGATGCTCCTGAAGCTGATGAGCTGCTACCCACTCAATAACCTTCCCTAAAAGGGGAAGGTTAGAGGCAGGCCTATAATTGACAAGGGCATCAACGTCCAAAGATGGCTTTTTGAGCAGGGGTCGATCTGCCCATTGCCAATCCCTCTCCTGTCTCTGCCAGCTTGTCTGCGGTTCACAGACGAGTTGCTTTTGTGAGGGACGATGAGGGTTCACAGAGTGACTTATCTTAATATGGGGGTCCTCTGTGGGCTGTCCTCCATCCTTGCACTCACAGCTACCTGCAACATTTCTCTCTGCCTTGTTTGCCTCCATCACATGATGTCTTTTGGTGTTGGGTTCGGTGGGTGGTGATGGTCCTGCAGCAGCACCATCAGTCTTCCTTCCTCTCTGTAATCTGTCCTCGTATCCCAGGACAGCAGGCTATACTCCTTGCACTCGATAAAGTCAGCAGCAACACCAGTATCTGCCTTGTGTATTGTCAGTTCAGTTGGTGGCAAGTTGGAAGCAGTAGATGTTATACAATTTCTTGTCAGAGAAAAAGTGAAGCCTCTCTTCCCTGACAAACTGCTCCAATCATCTAACATATGAATCTCCAATAATTCAGATTACTTTCTCCATTCTTGTGTACATTGCAATGATGCAATCTGCTTCACACTTAGTTAGCAACTTTGCACTGAATACATAGAGGTGTCCTCCAACTCCAAGGTACTGTAGAGAAATAGTGCAGAATGCATCCATTATTACTACTATTATTTATTATTTATTATTTCAAAGGCCAGTTTGAGAAACGCAATTCCCTCCCCCACCACTATGCCCATGGCAACCCCTTTTTCTGCTTCGCTATTTCATTCTGCCATTTAGAAATTGCCCGCGACTTTCTGCAACTTTTCCACCAGCATTCTGAAAATTTCACTGACATTTCGCTAATTCGGAAACTGTCGGAACAATCTTGGAAACTGAATATAAGTTCAACACGCAACCCCACAAAAACAGTGAAACTGCGTGGAGAAGAAATGCCACCAAAAGCCAGCCAGGCCAGCAGACAACACATTTACCCCTCTCCCCAGGGGCACCCTCTTCGCATGGATTTGGTTTGGTACTGTGGCAATGAAAACTTGAACAGACCAGGGGCAAGGGGAAGTGTAGCTAGGCAGAGAGATCCCTCTGCCTCATGCTGCTGCCTGTGCCAACCAAGCAGCAGGCAGTAGCAATGTGGCACCTAAGCAGCAGGCAGTAGCAATGTCGCTCTATGCCAGGCCAAACCATGCCATGCCATGAACCCCTCCTCCCAGCCAAATTCACCAGAGAATGGAAAATGGCTATGTGTGCAGCTAATTTTATTTTTTGCCCTGCAAGGCTTCAACTTGCAAATCAAATTTTGCCATCTGACTTGGCCAGCCAATCAAAACTTGTCATCTTTCTGCCCATCACTCAACTGTCCCCTACCATACCCTCCCTCCTACCAAATATGGCACTAAGTTTAATTTCCAGAAGCTTCTCAACTCAAACTCTAGGCCAGTCACATGTGTAGCTGCTTCCAAAGTTTTCTGAAGTTTTCCAAAGTGTTCCAGGGAACAGCCTTGCTCCCTGGAACTTCAGAAACCACAGAGTCTGAACCAAAGTCTGTAATCCCCGGCTGTTTCCAAAGTTTTTCAAAGACTTCAGTTCAACCCTAATTGCAATAGATTGTGGTCTTACAACCTAATTTCCTTTTCTGGCAGCTCTAGAAGATTCATAAAGTTACTATGTTGAGTACCCAGTGAAGTAGGACAATGAACCACGTTCTCCTGGTGGGCTATCATATACCACTAATATGAACCAGGAGCTGATGTGACTTCACGAGGGTGCTATGTAGAGATCAAACCAAGGACTTCTGAATCTTTGTTAGAACAAATATTCACAGTATGAGTTATAAAAACAAATTCCTTCATACAGTTACCTTATTTACACTCCTTGACTTAAGCTGAGTGCATGTCTCAAGACCCCCTTTGGAGTTATGATGTCATAATCAGAAACACAAACCTAAACAGAAATTTCTCATTGAAACAGTTATAGTATTTTGTGTTGTTCTTTTCCTACCAGCTTCCATATATCTTTGTACTTCCTAATACTTGAAGCAGGGCTGACACTGGGTGACAATGGGTTTGAGAGAGGGGTTCTGGGGAAGGAAGTAGGGATGGGAAGCAACAGACTCACAGAAAGTACCTACCCTGGAAGGATCAGAGTGGTGGAGGTGGCTCTGCTGCCCTTTGAAGGTGCTCCCATGATCTAGAAGCTATTACTGCAGAGCTACCACTCCAGAATGTTTACTTCTGGTCACAGGATATCAACCTCTGGTCCTGGAATTCTGACTTCTGGTCCCAATTTCTCAATTTTTTCTCCCATTTTTTTTTCTATCCTGATGTATTGATTGGTGAGCAGAAAATTTAAAACCTGGTACCGGAAATTACCAATTTGGGGGATATCTGGGTACCCAATTGGTGATCAGGCAGCCCATCAAATATCCAACAATGTATGCAAAAATGTGGCTATTACCCGTGGGTACCAAATTAATAACCCATTTCAACTCTAATGAATTACTTCATTACTTAATAACTCTAATTATTCCATTTCAACCCTTAAACGTTCCTTAGGAGGCGGTCAAAAATATCATTTTGCAGAAGGCCCTACTTCCTTGGGTCCAACACTGATAAACAGCCTGCCAGCAAGTACTGGAAGTTTGAGAAGAAAAGTTCTTCTAGTCCTATTCCAAGATTAAAGGAATTTGCTTCTGCTTGGAAGAGCTTTAGATAAAACTCCAGGAACATTAAGAGACTGTCCTGTCACTAGCTGTATTGTGCCCAGGCTAGATTGCTTTTCTTTCCACAGTACTCTTAAAAATATGAAATACTTTCCCTGAGCTATTACAACAAGGCCAGTTTTTATGATCTTCTTCCAGAACGCTTTTGATAACTTCATCATTCTTAAGAGACTTTTACATCTGTAAGTTCAAGCAATATGCAAAGTGTCACATGCATGAATTTGTCATCACACACTGATCTATCAATGCTACTGTAGCTTCACTGTTGTTAGTACTAATAAAACAAGTTGAAAGACTTCTGGAATGAAGCCACACACTCATCTGTTCTTGCAGATTTTATACTAAGTTGCCTGCCTTCTCAACGTTATTAAATCAGAGATGCAAAGAGAAGCATTTTATTTTATTTTTAAAGTAAGCATCTGTGGCTATGATGGATGGCTTTTTATCTTAACACCTGTTGAGCTGAGGTGATCATATGTTTGTCACTTGTTGACCCAGAAGTGCTTATGTGAGTTTTTTTTTCAGTTTGCCACACTTTAGTAGCACAATAAATAAGGGGTGCAATCCTGTGGCCCATGTACATCATCTGCAGGCACAGTGCTCAGCCAGAACATGCATGCTTGGGTGCTCATGAATGTCATGTGTGCAGCAAGTCACATGGGGCAAAGGTGCAACCTGGACCGATGCAACCCTCAAGCCCACTCACCCTGCAGCCTGGGGAAAGGAGCAGGCATGGCTCCTGCTCCTTCCCCCAGGCCATGGTGTGTGTGGGCTAGGGGGGTTACACTGGCCTGGGTATCGTCTTTGCCCCACACAGCTTGCTGCACACGTGTGCACACCTGAGAAGGGATGTGCAAACAGAACCAAGTTCGGAAATTCGGTTTGGTTCAGTTCAAAAATCGAGTTTGGTTCAGAGGCTTGGTTCGTTTGACCAAACTAGTCGAGTTCAGTCAAATTTCGACCTTCTGAACCAAGTTCGTACATTCAAAACCAGTGTTTTAAGCTGTTTTTGGCCTTCCGAACTGGTTTGAATTTGACCGAACAGTTTGGTCAAATTCGAGTTCAGTTCGGAAGTTCGGTTCAGTCGACCGAACTAGTCGAGTTCGGTTTTCACATCCCTACACCTGATCACCTGTGTTCTGGCTGTGTTATGAGTAGGGGGTGGCATATGCAGTCCAGAGGATTGTGCCCAATATATATAATATCTCAATATACGCACCTGCATTCTGACTGTGTTGTACGAATAGGGTGTGCATATGCAGGCCAGAGGATTGTGCCCAATATGTATAATATCTCAATATACACTTAGTTAATTAGTCTGTTTGAGATAATATTTAAGTGTTAAACTGAGCTGTAAATTTAGGTACCCGGGGGGTGGGGGTGGGAGAGGGCCCAGGGGGGAGAGGAGAGGGTCAAGGGGTGGGGGGAGAGGGCCCAGCCACAGTGACCAGAGTCAAAGCCGGGCACCTGGGATCAATTGATGGATCCCCATTCCCATTAAAGCTCAAGGGACCCTGGAGGTTCACGAGGAGGAGGTCGCAGAGGAGGAGGTAGTCAAAGAGGAACCGGTGTCATCCCCAGGTCCCAGTCACCAGGACAAGGATGGTAGGCCACAACGCAGAATGGATGGGTCATGGGCAGTGCCAGGGCGACATATTAGCAGCTGACCACAGGGGAATCCCCTAGAGCAAACCACCCCCATGCATGACAGGGAAGGGCCAGTGCCCATCACAGGTGAGTAACCGAGCCACATGTGTGAACATCCCCTGATTTGTATGGAGATGGGGTGTCACAAGGGTGGAGGGACCACTAGACATGTCCACAAGGAGGTGCTAGGACAGCACAGCCCCAGGTGAACGCACCTCCATATGGGGCAAGCATAGTGGTCCAACAGAGGGGACAGGAATACGAGGACCCTGCCAGAACAGCACCAAAGAGACAGACACTAGGGATGCACAGCTATAGGCACAGAGTATGGACATGGCGCAAAACACACCCCAACTGGTTCATATGTCTCCCACAGATGAGCACCCTGGTCCAGCGAGGGGAGCTGCTGCCGGCAGTGCCCAAATCAGGGCCGGCCTGAGGCATGTGCCACCAGTGCCCAGGCACATGGCCCCGCGTGCGGAGGGGCCCCGTGCCACCGCGGGCTAGACACTGACAGACACCGCCGGGTCTTGTTTTTTTCCCTACCAGGTGTCTCCAAATCAGTCCTCATGGGGGGTGGGGGTGTAAACTTCCTGGGAATCCCTGGCCAGTTATACTCTGCGGAGCTGAGCTGACACAGTCAAGTTGCAGGTAAGTAACCAGTTGGCCCTCATCCCCTGAAAATCCCCCCCCCATTCTAGCGAGTGCAGGCTGGCCTTTGGGGCCCCACAGCAAGGCTTGGCACATGGCCCCTGAAACCCTTGGGCCGTCCCTGGCCCAAAGGAATTGGGAGATGCGGACCTGGAACTGGAGGAGGAGAGAGGACCTGTGGAGGGAACTACTGGAGGAAACCAGAAAGTTAGCCGAGGTGCACTCTGAGGAGCTCGCCATCACCAGGGAGGTGCAACGAGGGGAGGGGTATAGGGACCAGGAAATAGTGGCAGCCATGCTAAACCAGTCCTGCACAGAGCACCTGTGGGACAGGCGCCAGACTGCCACCCTCCACAATGAAATGCAGTTTGACAGAGTCTAGAGGGCAAGGGACCCTGTTGCACTGGAGGGGACCTCTGCACGGGCCCTTGACCTCATAGGGGAGGCTGTGGGGCTCCTGAGGAGGAAACCACAGTGTGATGCGGTCCCTCCAGGACTGAATGGAGGGTTGGCAGGGGAGAACCTTTGGGGCACCCTCCCACAGGTTCAGGTGCCCCCTCCCCTGAACTTTGGCCAACCCTGGTTTCCCCAGCAGTACCCCTTCCCTGGCCTGGTGGACAGGGTCCCCCTCTCCCACATAGCCCCACAACAACAGCCTATGGGCTGCCCTTTTGGCCCACAATCCTCCCGGTTCCTCCTCCACAGCTGCCTCTGGGAACCACGGCCTCCCCTGATGAACACAGAACACAGAACCTCCAGGTGACCAACCGTCCATGCCATCCTGTTTACAGGAAACCCCACTCCCATTCCTGAATATTGGGGTGTGAGTGCCCCAATACCCACCTGACTCTTAAATTTAGAGGAATTAGCTGAATTGGTTGGACTAGAGGTCCCCGCATCTCTCCTGGATCAGTCTGAGGTCAGATACGCGCTACAGTCAGGTTATGTACCCTTCCTGAAAAGAGGGAGACAAAATGCTTAATAAAAGAGGGAGACAAAATGCTTAATAAAAAGAAATATTTATTTAACAGTAATAGGAGGTATCCAAGAAAACCCACAATTAACTAACATAGTTCCCAATCTGGATGGCGGTTTTCAGAGGGAAACACAAGCGGCGGGTGGGAAAATGAAAGTAATATGAGAGAGAGAGAGAGAGTGAGAGAGAGAGAGAGAGAGAGAGAGGGATAGAAGCGAAAGAGGTTGAAGAAGGGGAACCAGGACCAGTGGGTACCTCTCCTTAACTGTTGCAGAAGGGGAACGGCAACCCCACGGATCCAGCGAAGTTCGGGGATGCAGGGAAGGGACAGACCAAAGTCTGGGAGACTCCTTAGGATCCAGATACACATGGAGAGACCTGCACATGTTTACTTCCAAAACTTTCTCAGTTTCAGATGGGGAGCGAGGAGCGGTTATAAGTTTTGGGACAAAGGATTTGGGAACCGCTTAAGTATACTACAATAAGTGAGATGGGGAAGACATGAGAGATTTCCTGGGTTTAGGTCTGAGAAAAGGAACATGCCCACAGGGGTGGAGGGGCAGAGAATGCCAATAGGTGTGATGGGAAAGAGGTGCCAGTGTGTCTAGTTACACAAAAGGGAAGAGGCAAAGGGTAAACAAACTGGGGCCATGGAGACAAAGGACACATCAGGGCATAAACAGGGCATAAACAGGGAGATTTCTAAACAGTCTGGGGATGGAAGAGACTCATGAGGAGAGTCTGTTGCTGGTGGGAAATTCCCACTGATCAGGTGTGAGGGTACTATCCTGTGTAGGAAAAATAGGGGGTGCTCTAATTGTCCATGCCTTTGGAGTTATTGCTATTCCAGATTCCATTTACCAGTAATTTTTTTAAAACAAGGTTTAAAACCGCATCCTACATATGAAGGGGTCCTAGTCACCCCACGGCTCGTGGGCAGCGCAGTGGTCCAGGGCAGGGAAAGGGCCGAGGTACCTCCTCCCCTCACCCCCCACCCGGTAGACACAAGCTCCGGGGCCCCGGACCCCCAGGAGGAGCACCCAGCGGCCTCCAGCACCGGCAGACACCCCCCCCCCGGCAGCAGCCCCGAGAGCACCCAACCCCGGGCAGGCCCGGCGGAGTCTGAGGCCGTCACCACACTCAGCCAGTGGTCACTGGGGGAGCACTCCCACATCGAGGGGCCGGCCTCCGAGGGATCCGAGACCGACATCAAGGGAAAGTGCCCGACCCGGAGAGGGGGGGACCATGACCAGGGGGGCATGGGACAGGGGTGTGTGTGGAGGGGGCAGGGGCCAGCCCAGCCTGTGCCCCAGCTCCCCACGGCAAGGTGGGAGGGGGCCCAGTCCCAGGTCCCCCAAACGCCCACACCAACACCCTCAGCCCCCTCCCTCCCTCACCCACAGGACACGGAACACTCCAGGAACAGCCCAAGGAGATGTAGCCGCCAGCTGCCGAAGAGCCCAGCCAGCAGGTGCAGGATCCAGGTGAGGCAGGCGGGGCGGGATGGAGGGCACCCCGGGGTGCAGGGAGGGGATTCCAGGGGGGGCGGAGGGGATGGCAGGGGGTGGGGCAGGGGGTGGGGAGGGCCCAGGAGGGATGACCTGGGCCTGAGGGCCTGAGGGGACAGGGGCAGGCTCGCACTCACCCTCTCATTCCTACAGGGCAACCCCGGCCGCCGGCGTCCCCAGGGCCCGTGGCCCCAGCGCAGCGCATGCGGGAGTACCGGGCACAGGTCCGCAGGCGGAGGGAGGAACAGGCACAGGAGATCATGCAGAATGCCGCGGAACAGGGGGAGAGGATGATCGAGGCCATGGCCCGCATGGAGGAGGCCATCAAGCGGTCCCTGGAGCAGGCCGAGGCGAGGGACCAGAGGCTCCAGGCCGAGGTGCACCTGGAGCGGCGCCGGGAGTGCAGGGACCACAGCAGGCAGGAGGATCTGCTCGGGGGCCTGAGGCAGGACATTCAAGCAATGGTGCGGGAGCACGCCCTCAAGATGGACAGGTCCCACGACATCGGGACCTCCCTGCGCCTGCATGCTGGCACGATGTGCACCTATGTGATGGCAGGTGCACCCCCGGGAACCCTGCCTCCCAGGTCCCAGTGCCGGCACCCTCGGCGACCCCGCATCCACCTCCCAGTGCCCCCGGCGCTCCGGAGGGTGCATCCCCCCCGGGGGCCACCCAGGGCCCCAGTCACCCTCTCCCCACCACTGCCTGCCCCCCTGCCAGACCAGGAGGCAGCTCAGGCAACTGCAGGGCACACGGACAGTGGGGGGGAGGAGAGCTCTCAGAGCTCCATGGGCCCCAGCGGGCACCCACGGGGACAGCCAAGGAAGCAAGGGGGGATTGGGGGAAGGGGTGGAGGGGGAGGGCGACATGATGGGGGGCACTGTAGGGGACAGGGCAACGCAGGGGTGCAGGACCGGGTGATTGTGTGTACAATGGGGAAATAAAGGCAGCAGTCAGTAGCCCGGCTCATTCTCCCATTTGTGGGGGACCCGGGTGGGGGACCAGCGTGCAGGGGCATGCCCACGGATCAGCAGGTGGGGCCACCGGCAGGGGGGCATCCCTCACAACTGGGCCCCCTGGGCGATATGGCTCGCCAGGGCATTCCAGATCCATTTGGCGTAACGGTAATCCCTGGGGTTCTCTGCGTTCACGTAGAGGGGCACGGGACTGGGGGGCCGGTGGGGCTTGGGGTACTCCAGGGCTGCCCCCTCGGTTTCTCAGATATTGTGCAGCACGCAGCAGGCACCGATCACCGGGGCCGAGGTCGAGACGGTGTAATCCAGGCGCCCAGCTAGACTCCTCCAGCGCTGCGTGAGGGCCCCGAAGGCACGCTCCACCATGGTCCGGCTGGAACACAGGCAGGTATTGTATAACACCTCCGCAGGGGTCCTCGGTGCAGGGTACACCTTCATCAACCAGCGAGTGAGGGGGTAGGCGGGGTCCCCCAGGATACAGGGGGTCATCGGCACCCCCTCGATCCACCTCATGCCCATGTCCGCGAAGTCCCCCTGGAACATCCAGGCATAGAAGGGGGAGGTGGTCATGATCCTGGCATCGTGACTGCGGTTGGAGTTGCCCACATAGATGTCTATGAATCGGCCCCTGTTATCCACCACCCCCTGCAGGTGCAGGGAGTAGTAACCGTGCCAGTTAATGTACTCCAGGGCCTCCCCGGCGGCCGGGTGGAGGATCTCTATGTGGTTGCTGTCCACGGATCCCATGAAGTTGGGGAAGCCTCCGGCCGCGAACCCCACCATCACGGCCCCCTGGTCCAGTAGCTGGATCGTTCTGTCCAGGAACACACCCTCCACCGCCTCGCACACATCCTGCACAATGCAGGCGACAGTGCTGACCCCCACCCCGAAGTGCTGGGACACCGACCGGCAAGAGTCGGGAGTAGTGAGAGCCCAGACCCCTATGGCCACCTGCTGGACTATGGGGATGGGGTCCCGCATGGAGGTGTGCTGCCGTTCGAGCCAGGGTGTGAGGAGCTTAGCTAGGTGGAGCAGGGTGCTCTTGCTCATTCTGAAGAGGGCCCTCCAGTCTGGCTCTTCCCAGTGGGCGATCGCTCTCGCCCACCATACCTGTGGGTGCTCTGCGACCCATAGGGATCTGGCTATGGGCATAGCGAGCAGGGCTGCCCTGCTCAGGGTCTCCCTTGCCCAGAGGAGGTGCCTGGCAGCCCAATGGAGCAGTATGGGCCGGGGCCGGCTCACAGCCTGCCAATCTGCCCCAGAGAGTCGCAGTGCCCTGAGCTGCGCTTGGGCTCTCCTGTGCCCGTGGTGGGCCCTGAGGCCCCATGCGGCTGCGTGGGCCAGGGCAACCTGCACCCGGGAGGCCAGTTGCACCTCTGCGGTCAGGAGGTGTAGCTGCTTGGGGTGGTCGTGGAACCACTCGGCTGCGAGCGTGAGGAACATCCAATAGGCCTCTTCCCTGTCGCGCTCCATGATGGTGGGGCCCAAGGGGGGGGCAGAGCTATTATACAGGGCCTATGAAGGCAGGGATGTACGGAGGGTGGGCCCCTGGGTGGCAATGGCCCTCCCCAGGGGGGGCCGGGGCATGGGTGCATGCAATTGAGTGCACTGGCAGGTGGGGCACCTGGCCTCGCTCCTGCATGGGCGCGCAGTTCTGCGCGCTCTCAGGACAGCTGCATTCCATCAGCCCTCTCCACCACCAGCCCAGCCTCCTCCACCTACTGTGTGCTGCAGGATGTCCTTGAAGGTGCGATTAGCCAGACAGGGAGATCGCTATTGTGTTCTGCAGCTGGGCCGCATCCGCGCCCCATGCCTCGCTCTGTTGTGCTACAATGTTGCAGTTCGTGCCTGCATTCCCTGTACTCAGGACCCCTCGGTGCCCCTCCCAGCCCTGGAGGATGTTTTTGCCCCCGGGGCTCTGTGTCATTCTCCCTGTCCTGCCAGACCATAGCTGGCTGCCCATCCACGGGGCTCCCGCTCCCCGGCCCCCATGGGGCCCCCCATATCTGGACCTTCCGCAAGACCATGTCTCTGTGCGACCTGTGACATACCCCAGCCGTGCAGCTTCTCCTGGGCACCCCAGGCAGCCGTGCGGTTGCCTATGAGAGCATAAGCTCTGGTCTCCATTACTTCGGCTATGAGGCGAGCGCTCGTGATTGCCAGCTGCATACGGAGGCCCTGGGGCTTGTTCGCTTCCTGAGGGGTGCATCCCAGACAAGCAGTGCTCCCATGTGCCCTGGACCGGGGCAGAGACCGTGTCTGCGCTGGTGGTGTGCCTTGCTGAGGGTGGCCCTGCCTTGGCCATGTCCTACTTTTTCTGTGTTCACGGGGCGCGTGGGTACCAGCGCAACAGTGGGGTGGTGTACCACCGGCTGCTGGAGCTGGGACATCTTCCTTGGCCCCCTTCCGCTGCCTGCTGTGTGACGGAGCCTTCCGTGGTGGAGATGTTGGCCCTGTTGGGGGTGTGGGCCCGTGTGGATGTCCAGCTGGCTCTCTCCATGCATGATACCTTTGAGGCATACTACCTGATCGCACACCACATGTCCGTGCAGGGGTACCGCCGGGGCTTGCTCCATTGGCCCCACCTGGTTCACCGGGCGGGGCACCCGGGCCCTGGGCCCGCTGTGGCCCCCAGCGGCAGCCTGTGACTCCTGGTGCTCCTCCCAGCCCCCCCGGTGTTGTGCTCCCATATGGGCCCCCTCCCCGGTCCGGGGGCAGCCGGTCCCCACTGGTTGCTCCCGCCCTGATGTCTCTGCCGTGGTGTGCAACTGCCTGCTTTGTGGGGTTCTGCTGCCCCTGGCTGTGGCCCAGGGCCCCCTCTAGGCCCCCCCAGGTTGCCCTTCCGAGTGCCTGGGTGGCTTCTCCGACCAGCCCGTGTCCAGCTGCCTGTCCGCATCCGCCAGCGCTGCCACCTGCTGCACCCCCCCCATCTTGGGTGCTTGTGTGACCTGGGGGTTGGGCCCCCCCAGACTGGGCCATGGTGCTTCCCCGGGGGGGGGTTCCTGTCGTTGGACCTGGAGCACCTCTCCGCCTGTCCTGGCTGCCCTCCCTCTGGCCCTCTGTGACTGTGGGGCCACTGTTCCCCTTCTGGACCATCTCTGCCAGTCTCGCTGTGCCTTGTGGGCCCCCATCGTGCCTTGGTCCTGGGGTCCTGGCCCCCCTTTCCGAGACTGCCTGTGTTGCTGTGGGGGTGCCTATGTGGACTGTGGTGCTGTGGGGGTGGGGGGTTGCTGCAGCCTGTGTCCTGCCCTGCCCCTTTGCAGTGCCCCCCTTCTTCCGTGTTCCCCCCCCAGCTCCCGTTGTTCCTTGTGCTTTGTCCGGGCACCCCTGCCCCCCCTTCCTGACCTTTCCCTTGGGTGGGTGCTCCCGCGTGTGCATGTGTGTGCGCCCGGGCGTGTGGTCATGCTGTGTGCTGTGCTGTGGGTCCGCTGTGTGTGTGTGCACCTGCTGAGTGTGGTACCTCTTGTCCCTCTTCCCCCCTCCCTTCCCATTTCCCTTTGTGGGCGTTCCCTTGTGTGCCTTTTTGCTTCGTTTGCCCTCCGGGGGCCCTGTCTGTGTCCCGCCCCTGCCCAGTGTCTTCTGGGAGTTTTGACCATGGATGAGGATCGGCGTCACTTCTGTTTCGCTGCCCCGATTTGTTATGTGTCGGCCCGATTCCCGGTTGTGGTCCCGGTCCCATCACGTCTGTTTGGGGCTTTTATTCGCCCCGCGCCGTGGTTGTTTTATTCACCCCCACTGGGGATCCACTGTGGTGAACCGCCCGCCCGTAACGTCTGAAATCACCCTCTGTTGCTGGTGGACAATTCCCACCGATCAGGTGTGGGGGTACTATCCTGTGTAGGAAAAATCGGTGGTGCTCTAATTATCCATGCCTTTGGAGTTATTGCTATTCCAGATTCCATTTACCAGTGATTTTTTAAAAAACAAGGAGGAGGCCCTAATTTTAACTGCCCCATATTTACTCAGGAATTCCTCCACTTAATCGCCTTTTCCAAGGGTGGGCTAGTTTTTGCATGAAAGAACCTTTCCCTTAGGCTACCTTGTTGCTCAAGCATGGCTTTACTCAGACTTTTCTGATGTCCGATGACTCATGTCCCTCATGTTCTTTCCGACCATGGGGGGGCTGTCCTTTTTGGGGTGCATTCTGCACCTCTAGCAACAAGCCTCCCCACCAGCTCTGGTAAGCCAGAATACACATCTGTCCGATAATGGGGGGGGGCAGGAACACACGGCTACCTGTTGCGGGCTGGGTGGAGAGGTTGCTGCATGGGGATGCACGGCAACAGCAGAGGGAAACAGAAAGGGTTGTGGTGCTTGGGTAACAGGTCGGCTAGGCCATCACCTTATGTTCCAAACTCGCAGGGTCCAAGACCGCAGCCCGGAGCTGAGCGGCTAGTGGACAACGGAGAGTCTGGGCCATCAGGCTGCCAGTAACAGAGGATGGCAGCTTCAAGGGCATGCAGGGAAACAAGCCCTGGTGGTGAGCCGAAGTGGGCACAGAGAAGGCCCCGCAAAAAGTTACTCCCCCCACTTGTACATAACCACAAATAAAACTGTGTTGCACCTTAACACTCTGTTGTTCGTTGTATCACTGGGGGGCCCATGAGTGGGGAGGGGTCACTCCACCTGCATAAGGGGGCATGACATGCACATTACAGGTGCGGAAACCATATGGCTCTGGCCTGTAAGGAGCCAGGTGGGCAACAGCATAGCGCCCATGGCCGGGTACAGGCCTGCACATAGAGGCCTGTACCCATGTGCAGCTCCACCCATGCTGACAGGCAACCAGGGCCAGCCCGTGGCCTGGAGTGGGTCACTCGCCATGGCTACAAGCCAGTGGGTGACTCAGTTGTGTGGGCCATGGGTCGCACAGGACCAGGAAACCCCTACTACCCAAACAACAGCACAGATGCAGAAATAGCAATGTAGATATAATTATTTATTAGGACTGGTTACACAGTCCGTTAAAGGAGGTAGGCTGTCAGCGGCACTAGTCAGTTGCCAGCCATCTGGGCAACAATGCGCCTACACAGAGCATCATGATTCTCCTCTGATATGTGCCAAAACGTCCCACCCTGGACATGTTGGTACAGGGGCATGGGACCCTCTCACTGCACTGGTGGGGGGCACCAGTGCCCCCCACCAGTGTCAAGGGCAGCTCCCCTGGTCTCCCAGATATTGTGAAGGATGCAGGCTGCTAGTACAAGGATGGGGGTATGCTTGAAATCGAACTGGATCCTGTTCATGAGCAGATGCCAACACCCCTTGAGCAGGCCAAATGACCGCTCCACCATGCTCCGAGCTGATGAGAGGTGTTCATTGAAGATCCTGCACTCCGGTGTACGGGCAACAGGATAGGCCCTCATACACCATGGGCTGAACAGGTAGGCAGGGTCCCTAATCACCACAGGAGCCATGGAGACCCCCTCAATGACCCGGTACAGGTTGGGGGCTATCTCCCCGTCAAACATGCATGCATAGAAGGGGACGCCTGCAGTATGTGCACATCATGGCTCCTCCCTGACTGGCTGGTGTATATGTCTGTAAACAAGGCCCTGTGATGCACAACAGCCTGGAAATTGATAGAGAACACAAGCTTCCGGTTCAGATAGTCCATTTTGGCATGTGGTGGCTGGATAATAGGGATTTGGGTGCTGTCTATCACCCCTATGCAATGGGGGAAGCCCATGTCCTGAAATCCACGAATCATGACCTCTGGATCCCGGCGCTGGATGACCCATTCGAGAAGCAGCTCCACTATCAGGTGACACACATCTTGGAGCGCCCTGTTAATGGTTGCGGTCCCCACCCCGAACTGCTCCTCAATGCTCCGACAGGAATCAGGGGTGGCCAGCCTCCACACGATCATGGCCAAGTGCATCCCTGGTGGTAGTGGATAATGCGTGTTGTTTGCCCGCCTCCGGAGATGCGAATTCAGTAGCTCTCTGAGCCGGGTCAACAGGGAGCAGTTCATGCGGAAGTGGTCCATCCATTCCTCGTCCATCCAGGTGGCCAGCATGTTCTCCCACAAGTCATTGGTGTGTGACCACATCCAATTCAACCTCTGTGTTGGGACAGTGACACGATGGCCATAAAGGTTGAGTGGCCACCGGGAAAGGGCAAGGCACATGTCCTGGGACACAGATGTTCTGAACAGCAAATGTCTGCAGGCAGTTACCCTCCGTGCCCACCACAATGATGTTGCTCGGTGGGTGTTGACCGCTCTCCTGCACCGTTTGCCATGGTTGTAGAAGCAGGGCCCTGGAAGTTGTAGCTAGGCCCATTGCTGGAACACCTTGCTCAGAATCATGAAGCAGGAGGCCAGGACCAATAACAGGATGGCCCTCTCCTCAAGGGACTCATCAACAGGCAGCATGGCACCAACAACAACATGCACACACAGTTTACACCCACCACCGGTACCAGCGATGGATCAACAAGCTGCTACCCAACTAGGTGGTACATGGGAGGGTGGCTTGAACCAGGCCCACGCAGCTGTGACAGTGCCCCCTGTATGTACCCAAGCTGTCAACAGCCAGTGCAACAAGCTACCACCCAGTGGCAGTCTGTGCCCCCAACCCCATTGCCTGTGTGCCCTACACATTCACACCGTGCCTCCAATGTCCCCTGTAACTCCATGGCTGTCCCAGGGTACCAGGGATGGCTGTAACGGGTGGCCAACAGAACAGACCTGCCTCCGCCCACCTCTGCACGTACACCCTGTACTGGACACCACCACCAACATTCACTCTCTGCTCTCCATCACTAACACCTCTCATTCAACACACCCAAAGCACCTCTCACTCTAAACCCCACGTTTGGGCAATGCTACCTGCACACATATGTACTGTGGTAGATGGTACTGTGTGCCCAGCGATTGGTGCAGTAACTTGAGTGTGTTCTGTGCACCTGATCTGGATCCCACCTTCGCCAGGCCACTGCCTCCCCCCCCCAGACAGCCTGGATGCCTTGGAGCAAGGGGCACTTCGAGTCACTTCTGTGGCCCAGGGGCCACCCACCCCCTGTGCCCCCCACCGTGCCCCTGTGCGATCACCAGGCAGGGCACATCTGAATCTTCCTTGCTATTGTCCCATTGCTTGAAGGCCACAGCAGTGTGCAACTGTGTTCCATCAAGATACATTGCGTAGAGTGTATCATTAGCTCCCTGCTAGAGGCAGACATGGCCTTGGTGATCTGTCATCGCTACCACTGGAATCCTCCTGCCCGGTGCATGGGTCGGGGATTCACAGGGCCTAGAAGCCATCCCACTATCAGCTGTGTCCTGGTGCATCCCAACTAGCGCTGCACAGCTCCTCGTGCACTGCTCATTCATAGCCGCTCTCCATAGGACCACGGTGTGAACTGCCGGGCAGCCCATGGAATGGTCATGGCAAGGTGTGGAACAGGACCTGAGGCTGGCGGTGCTGCAAAGGAGGAGTGGTCAAAGGCAGAGCCGCGATGTCCATGTGCTGATGAGTGACCCCCTGTCGGTGGCAGATGGATTCAATCTCCTGTCATGGTACATGTGGGTGATGGGTCATCTATTTGGGGGTCTGACTTGCCGGAGGTGTTCCAGAGAGCTTGGCTTCACCCTCTTTCAACCACCTCTTTGGGGGCACCCAGCTGCTATTGTTGTGCCATGGACTGCACATAAGTTCAAGGCTGTTCGTCTAGTTGCTGCACATCTGGAGTATGGTCTGGCCCTCCAGTCCGGGGGGACCCATGTTGCTACCGACTACACCTCCATTCTACTGCATGCCTGTGGAGCATCCTGTCCGTGATTGGAGTGTCAGGCCCTTCTCGGGGAACTGGGACCACTACCCAACAATGTTGGTGGACCAGTGCTGACCGGGACCCCTACCACATGTGAAATAGGTGCCCTGTGATCGGTGATGAACCTATCACATGTCAGGGCTGCAGCTGCCATGGGGAACCACCTCCTGCCCCGTTTCATGGTGGATTCGCATATGTGTTCCCGGGGATTCTGCAGCAGTCTAATTGCCTGGGAGGGTCTTGTCCCAGGGCAGCTGTTTCAGGGGCACCCACCAGCCACTCCCTGAACTGGTCATCCTGCACAACCCATCAGTCACAATGTTGTTGCCGTGCCTGTGATGTGGGCTGCCGCTTCCTGTGCCCCGCTGCTCCGGCCCACGGTATTGTGTGACCTGGTGGTAGACTTCCTCGTTAGCCGAACCCCATCACTGCTTCTGTACAATCCAGCCCCCATATCCCTATAGCGTTACCGGATGCCTCCATCCCTCTTAGAGTGGCTGCAATGGTGCCCCTGTGTGATGGTTGTGTGGAATGGACACGAACCCATGATCACCCGTTCACCAGCCTGCGTTTGCCCATACCCCGCCTTTCACCTTATCAGTAATAAAGACCTTTCCCATGACTGTACCTCCTTGAGTGCATTAGTGTCTGTATGCCTCTCCCATGGCTGCAGCCCTTTCCGTGTGTGTTGGTTAATGTGATAGGGGTCACTGGGGTTCCTGCTCAGGATCACTGAGGCTGTCGGGTGGCAAACTGTGGTGCATTCTGCATTTCCCTGTGGGTTCCATGATGGATCATGGGTTCAGCCTGGTGAGTGGTGTCAGCCCACCGCGTCCTGTTCAGAGCCTTGTCCTTCATTTGCTGCCACCCATCCATCGCCAACAGTGCAGATGGTGGGAACCAACAGGGGGTGCCAGGAGTATTGGAAGGTGGGAAATCCCAGGTGGGGTGCCCAACTAATGGGTATCCCCCTACAGACAGCCCATTGCATGTGTGCCAAGGCCCCCAGGACAACACCAGCTGCTAGAGAGGGGTCGGGGCCCACAGCCTGTGCCCCACCCATCTCTGGGGGAACAACGGACAGCACCGCCAGGGAACTGCACCACCACACAAGTAAAGGGTCCATGGCGTCTGGCTGTCTGCCCTCTGTGACAGGGCTGGCCGGGGGATGTTATTATGTGTCTTCTGTCATCCCTGCTCCCTCCTACCCCACCCGCAAAGGGTCTGGTGGTCCAGGGATGGAGCTTCATGCTGCAGCTTCACTTGCCCTCTGTCCACCATGTTGTCTTGTTGCTGTACTGGTCGGGACTTCCCCACCATTCGGTGTCTCAGGTGTCCGTGTAAATGTCATGGGTGTTTTCTCGGTGTTTCCTGGGGTGGGTGTTTGGCCAATGGGTGTGTGCCAGCCCCTCCCTTCCCACAACCCTCCATGGTGCCATCCACGTAAACGTCACCTGGCTCTGCACCACCAGGTGTTCGCCGGGTGTGCTCACACACCCATCTCCACTCACCGGGCCAATGGTGGTGTCCATGTAAAAAAGGCCCATGTGTGCACAGGGGCAATTTCACTGTAAGAGTAAGACATAAATAGATACAAACACAAATGTTTTAATGTATGTGTGCTGTCCCCATATATAGTACTATCAGACCCTGTTCACCTACTCTGGCTCTGGGAGGTATGGCAGCATTGGGTCAACATTTATATTTCACACTTTAGAAGGTCTTCTAAGACACAAATGGATGTTCTTAAATGAGATGCCTCCACACATGGCCACCCATTAACCCCATATCCAACTGCTTGTTTGAAGGTGGAGCATGGGGAGGTGCACTGGCCGCTCATGGCCACTCATGGGACACTGCTGAAAAAGCTGGAGTGCAGTGCACTGTGCGAGGCAAGCCAACACAGCTGCCCACACATCCACTGCCTATATAAACCAGGGCTCACACCTACATCAGCAGACAGGTCTGCGACCCAGCCACCTCCTCAGTCAAACCCACAGCCCTGCCAGGAGCTCCCTGTGTAGCTCTTAAAGGACACCACATTAAATACAGCACTGACTTGTGCTGTGAGCATTGGCTCAAAGCACAACAAGCCCCCCTCACGATGCACAAGAGAAGAGCCAACACCATGGAGGACAGCAGCTTGGACAAGCATGTCCTGCCCAGTGTTATGCATCTCTGTTGTAGCCTTGGAGTACCAGCAGATGCAGCAGCTACACAGTCTCCTGAGCAGGAAGGGGTTAGTGGGTGCTGCAGCTTCATATTTCCATGGTGTCCAGGACTGTGTATCATGGCAGAGGATGGGAAGTTGGGTAGTGAGGGGATTGGGGGGGGCTGTTTGGTGAGGCGGAGGGGAAGCAGTCACCCATATGAATTGTTTGCAAGGTAGGCCTGTGGTGGAGGGTGTGAATGAAGTCTGCCTGAGTGGACGCGATGGCCACCCATTAGAATCCCTGCACATTCACTACCCATGCGTGGGTGCTCTGAAGCCAGGCCACTCAGTGGACATGGACACCCCACCCCACTCAAGCCTTGCTCATTTAAAAACACCCAAAGTAGGGACTGTATAAAGTATTTGCTAGTGGAGGCTGTTTGTTGAATTCTGTTAACAAATATATTCTTCAACTGTCTTCCCCATTTCTCGTTTCTCACCAATGCTACCCATTTTGATTGAGCTGTGTTGGCTCAGGGCAGGGGATGCATATGCCTTGCACTTCTAATGACTTTTCAAAAGTAAATAGATTTTCTGTCATCACCTACAATGGCTGGTTGGAGTGACTGTTCAGGAGTATGTGTGTTTCTATCCTACCTGGAGACTGTTGCAGACTAGGTCAATTTGGTTCATATGCCCTCAGTAGGGATGTGCAAACAGAACGCAGTTTGGACGTTTGGACGTTCGGTCGTTCTGTTTGAAACCCAAGTTCAGGTTCAATGGTTCGGTTCAGCCAAGTTCGGTTTGGCCAAACTTGACCGAACATTCAAAAATAGCGCTATCAATACCGAAACCGAAACCAAATTTTGGGCCCTGAAAAGACTTTTTTCCCACACCCAAACTCATCCGAACTCATCCGAACAAGACCGAACTGTTTGATAGTTCGAGAGTTCAGTTCGGACGTTCGGTTCGGACGTCCGAACAGACTGAGTTCGATCCGAACTCCGAACATCCGAACCGCGTTCACCCATCCCTAGCCCTCAGGACAACATTTTACTTTGGATTACTAAATATTATGTTCCACCTCAGTTGCATGGGTTTTATGATCCAGGGTCTATGTTTGGTGCATTATAGAGTAAGGTACAAGTCATGAAAATGAAAACTAGATTCAGGTTTGGTTTCCAATCCCTCCCAAACATTATGAAATGGCTGACTACAGAATTTTCTTGGAAGATTATGGAAAGGATAGATTACTTGATAAATGAAGGAAAAAGAAAGATCTTTGTTACTCTAGTTACCAGTGAGACCTGAATGACTGACCCTTATTCCTTCCTTCCTATTGAACTGTAAATGTCCAACTAGCCAGATAGCTATTCTTTAAAAAAATGCTATATCATACAACATTTCACTGCCTGAGTTGGTCCCACTGCCCCAACCTATTAATAGAGCATGCCTCTTTTCTCAGTCAAGCAAAGCGTAGCTATGCAATATCACATATGAAGTAACTGTCACTGGAATGCCCAGACATTTTCCAGATGAAACATGAAGATATCTAATTTGGTATTAAAACTATTTTATGTTTGCACCCCATCCCCCACAGTCATTTTTAAACAGGTGTTCAGTTATTTGACCGGATAGCTGAGATGAAATGACCAGAAAAAAATAGAAAAACCAACCCAAAGTCCCAAAGCAAATATCCAAAAGAAGTGGGCATGAATAGTGCTTCATACGCACTTCATCAGGCCTAAATTACAACTGGTGAATACAGTATTCACAGTGCTCTCCTTTCAGCCTTTCAATGGTTCTCTAGGAGGTGGTGATGTCAATACATAAGTGGCACTAGTGTTCTCAGCTGGTATTTAACCATTGATCCACTTGGGAGATAAGGGATTCAGTAGAGCTGGAGGTGGTGAAGTGAGAGGAAACACAAACCAAACTCTTCAACACTCATTGTTAAAACTCCCATGGCTGTATACAGCACCTGGGGTGTTAATCCTACAGTGTGGTGCATTTATATCAGCTAGTTATATTTTCTTTGCTAAATTCAATCAGTGATCAATTCAAAGTGGCTGGTTACTATTAATAATTAGGGTTGTGCAGCAAGCACATTATTTGTTAATTTTTGGTGGGGTTTTTTTTTTTTTTTTTTTTAAACCTAGTTTGGGGGGTTTACTGTTTATATTTATTTTTTCATTTTATTTTATTAATTTAAAAAAACCATTGTGCATGCACAGAATGGCCCTGGCGGCCACTTGTAGATGCACAGTGATTTTTTTAAAATTTGATTTTAAAATTATTTTTAATAAAATAAAACAAAAAATAAAAATGAAAACAAATGAAATAAAACTAAGGTTCTTTGCTTATTCCTTTGTTTTCATTACCTTAGTTATGGAAATGAATGGGGTCCATTTGTGTTTGTAATTTATTAAAATGATATGAATTGAGCACCCCTATTAAAAATAGAAAGTCTCAGATTAAGAAAGACAGATACTCTAGATATCATTGCTGTTCCTAGTCATTCAAGAGTTAAGCGTGGTTGCATGCAGTTAATTGAAGGAGTGGGCCCTGAAACCATGTTTTAAATGGGTCACAATGTTTACCAGAAAGTCGTGCTTGTTTGTAATTAACAGCTCTAGTGGGTAATTAAACACTGAAGCAAAGCAAATGTTTAAGGGTTTAGAGGCAATAAAGAGCTTTGGTTTATCATTCCTTAAAGAGCCAGAAGCAAGTAAAAAAATATTTCTCACTTTAGCATTAGTTATTTTTTTGTCTTGCCTTGTTACAGATAATGCCTATGTTATATACAAGCAGTACTTGAGTAGTTACCCCAAACTATGTTCCGAGATTTGTGTAATTCTCTAACTACTTCTCTGTTCTCTTGATGGTCGCACATTCTCTGCCATTATTTTTATGAGGTTTTTTGCTCATGGGATGAGTCTTTCTACTGACAATGGTGTTGTAGGAATGTTTCTCCTAGTAGTTTGTATCCCTTAAGCCAAACATACTGTCACGTTGTGCCACAGTTTCCTCAAAGGGAAAATGCGCTTAGTGGTCCAGGCCTGACATAATCTGGTCTGGATATAGGGGGCTAATTCTCCAATATGTGGAAACTCAGTTTACACTGTGCTATAAACCAGCCAGCTCAGCAAAGTATTGTAAAGACAATATTATTTATAGATGAGGCTATGAGACAGATAATATTATAAATATAAAGCATAGTTTAATTAAATTCAAATAAAAAACATAGTAAAAAAGAGAAACAGTGTCAGTTACAAATACATGATTTAAAAGGACATTTCTGTTCAGAGAAACAGTTCTATTATAAGTTCAAAGATCTTAACATCTATAAGAAATAACATATGATTTAATTATTGTGGTGGTTGCTGTTGGATCAATGCATCAAAAGAATATATTTTCATATTCACCCAGTCCTGTGTTCCATACTGCTATATGAAGGTGAGAAAAACTCCAGGGAAGTTAGAGCTTTCTGAAAAATCAATTTTTCTTCTGCCCCTTTATACTTTGTTCTTTCTTAGAAGACAGTTTAAATGATGTCAGGTCCAGAAAGCTGACTATGAGTTTTCTCAAAGTAAGCTGTAAACAAAATCTGCTGATACATAGTAAACAGGCAGCTATCATCTGAGATAGGATTTAACAATGACTAAGATCCAGACAAACAAGACCTTTTTCTGGCCTGTCTCGGAGTCACGTCCCTTGAAACTGGTGAACAGAAAAATGTTGAATCCTTAAGAGAGACAGACTGATTGTATCTCTTCTCCCAGATTACAGCTTAAAGGAAATTATAGAGACAGTATCACCATACATAGGGATTCTAATGTTCAATACATTGAAACACAGAGGGTCAATAATATATGCTTTTTATATGGAATATATCACAGTACTTTCCCTCACATCACTTCCGACCTCAATTTTTCCATTTTTCATCCTGATTAAATTTTCCTACTTCCAGTACCATTTTTTCCGAGTTCCTGTTCCAGTCAGTAAAATGGTAACACGGTAATGCTAATATCCAGTATTTTACAGTACTCAAAAGTGCAGGTATTAACCATGGATAGCAAATGCTCTATGGCACATGGAAATTCCTCATTGCCCCTTAGTATTGTGACTAGGCTGCTTTCATACATGCATAAAAGTGTACTTATGAGGGCAGGTGTCTGACCACACAGCTAAATCAGGCATGGTTTTGATGATGTCAGAAAGGCTCCGTTCATATGATTGATGTTTTCGGCATACTGACAAATGTGCTGTACCGAGCTGGATTTTGCACATGATAAAGCACATCTGTCAGTACACCAAAAAGCTTCCATCATGTGCAGGGTGCCATTCCAATGTTTTTTCTATGTAGAGCTAAAGGATTAAAGGGCATTTTAAAGAGCTGTCAAGCAACCATTACTTGTGCAAATTCAATATTTTTCCTTGAGATAACAATTCACACACACACACACACACACACACACACACACACACACACACACACACATATATATATATATATATAATTAAACAAGTTGGCTAGTCATAAGAACAACGCTAATGAGGGCTTTGCTAAAAGTCCGTGAACTTGTTTAAAATTGCCCAATTACCTCAAGCAGCAGGAAATGGCTGAAAATTCAAGCTGAACTTATTTTTTTTTAAATTGTTCATTCATTTGAAGTGGCTATGGTTAGCTTTTGTTTGAAGTTAGTTAGTTTAAGCTCCTGCTGGCCCAGTCCCTGAGCATGCCTCCAGGATGCTCTGTCTTGGGCCACAGATACCTTGTGCCACAAATATCAAGTTCTAATGAGAAACTCCAATTTGGGCTAGGTGCCTCTTCATACCATCCAACTATTTTGCTTTCGGTCTTGCAGGCAGCCTTTTCTGTCCAGCAATTGAGTAAGGCTTGTACTGGGGTTTGGAGTGAGTATTTGCAAGATTGCGCTCAAACTGTGTATGTACCAGCAGAATTAGTACCAGTTTGATTAGGACCAGTTTGAAAATGACAAAAAATTATAATGAAATTAATAATGATAACCAACATTGTTATTGATTTTGTTATTTCCTAGCAGCCTGGCAGGTGGTTTTTGGAGTGAAATGTGGGGCGGGTAGGAGGGAGCAGACATCTCGGAGCCAGAAACAGTGTTGAACTCTTGAACTGGGCCTGTGATGGGAGCGGAAGGACCTGATTAATGTAATCACTGGCCAATCAGCAGTGCAAGTGGGTCCCAGGCAGTTGAATGGCACCCTGTGATTGCTCGATGCCTCCTGCCTCCCACAATCAATCAGGGGAGCTCCGGGGGAGGGCAGTGCAACCCATTATAGTGCAGGGCTGGGCTGCTTGACTCTGGTTCTCTGCTAGCTATTGCTCGGTCAGGGTGCATTTGCAGAATCTGCTGATGCTTGCACTAAAAATCCTCCCATATATATCCCTACCACCTTACCTTTCCAATCCTTATTCCTTACCCTTACATTTTTACTTTTTTTTCCTTCTCCTGCCAGTCCCCAACCCTGAACAAACATATACCTCTGAGTTTTCATTTCCCTTCCCCTGTCTGTCTCCATTTGTCAATATAAATATAAATATAAATATAAATATAAATATAAATAGAGAAGGGATGTACGTACGAACCACCAGGAGTTCGGGGTTCGACCCATTCAGGGTTTGGCTGAACCTCAAATCCTTCAGTTCAGCCTGAATGGTTCAGTTTGACCCGGAAGGCCTAGTAGTGTCCTGAAGCACTCCGAAGCACCACCACCACCAGACCTGCCACTGCTGCCACCACTGCTGCCGCCACTGGACACAAGACCAGAGCTCTGGCTCCACCAGGTAGGGTGATCCCTGGGGTGGGGGCGTTAAAAAATAATTCCCTGGCTGGGCAGGGTGGGGGGGAGGTGCTCCACGTTGCCCCTTCTACCTGGACAGCCTGGAGGGGGGAGGGAAAACCAGGTTCTCCCCTGCCCCCTCCCGAATGTGTTCGGAACCCAAACTTTGTTCGGTCAGTTCAGGCAGGGGTCGGTTCAAATTTGGAGTGTGCGCGAACGGGTCGAACACCCTGAGTTTGGGCTGAACCCCAAACTTCTGAACCGCATTCGCACACTCCTAAGAGAGCGAGCGAGAGAGAGAGACATACTAGGAAAGCAACTGTAATCAAGCCAAGCACACGCACCTGAGTCTTTGCACCTGCTTGAATGTTTGTCTGTCTTCTCCCCTGTCTCTCCCACTGCCCCCTCTTCCTGTCTCCCCCTCCTTGTCTCCTAATCTCCTTTTAGATTGTAAGCCACAGGCAGGGACTGCGTCTATTTCTATGTTCTGTACAGCACCAGGTCACACGACCGGTGCTATATAAATAATAATAATAATAATAATAATAATAATAATAATAATAACAGCACAACTCTCTAGGTGTATATTGCATGTATACCATAACGATACAAAAACAAAATCTATGTTTGAAATCGGTACCGATACCGACAACGATAACAAAAAACAATATTTTGTTAGTAAGAAAAATGAAAACGACACATTTTAATAATGAAAACTATAACGAAATATGAAAAATGACATGGGGCCCTGGCTCACACCCCTAATGGAGACGGGAACAGAAGCCAGGAGCCAAGAGTCCAGGAGCAGGAGGTAGCAATCCAGGAGCAGACTAAGCCTATTTGTTGCTCTGGCTGCCTACTGCTTGCATGGCTTAAGTACTGAGAGAAGGCAGGCATGACACCTGTGCTCCAGGCTCTGCACTGGCTGCATATAAAGCACCGGACCAGTTTCTAGGTACTCGTTTTGACCTTCAAATCCCTTCGCGGACTGGGCCCTGCCTATCTGTGGGATCGCCTCACTCCCCATGTGCCCGTGCGACTGCTGGGATCGTCCATGGTGGGCCTTTTTGGAGGTTCCACAGGCGAGACAGGTGACCACTGATGTCAGATCTTTTTTGGTGGCTGTCCTTGTGCTGTGGAATTCACTCCCGGAGGAGGCTCGGTTAGCCCCCACCCTCCTGTCATTTCGACGTTTCTGTAAGACCTGGCTGTTCCGCCAGGCTTTTGGTGAGGGGGGGTAAGGGTTGGGGGGTAGGGTTTGGGGAAGGGTGAGTTTTATGATTTGTTTTAAAATTTGTTGATTTGTTTTTAAATGTTTTATTGTGAAATCTTTTGTGTTGTTCGCCACCTTGAGCTGTCTTTGTGCAGGAGGGGTGAAATATAAGTTTTAAATAAATTAAATTAAATTAAATTAAATTAAATAAGGACCAATCAGGATGTAAGGACCAGGGACCTCATCAGGGAAGCCAGCTGAAGGATACAATCAATAAGCCCTGACCAGGGCCTAAGCCTGCCCCCACAAGCAGTGCAGAAGTGCCAGTCACCAGCATCAGGATCCCAAGGCTGCTGGTTCTAGACTAGAGCTGAAATGAGAATGCTGTCGATTCTCATGAGAATCCTGTGAGTTTCTTGCAACCCCGGCGAGATCTTGCTTGGGTTTTTGAAAATCTTGTGAGATTCTTCAACATCCCCCAAATGTTTTGTGCATGTGCAAAATGACTGCTGCAACCATTTGGCACATGCACAGCTTCCCACCCACCCCCACCTCCACACCACTGACCATTTGGCACATGCGCAGATAATTTTTTGAGGTTTCTTGAAAATCTTGTGAGATTCTAAAAAAACACACCAAATTCTCTGCATTCACAGAAATGACCACCACAGCCATTATGTGAATGCACACACACAAATACACACCGGCAGTCATTTTTTGCATGTGCAGAACATTTTGAGGGGCATTTTTGCAACACTCAAGAATCACAAGAAGGGCGGCAAGAACACCGATTCTCACAAAATTCTCAAACCAGAAAATGTCGCTGAGTAGCCCATTCTCTGATAGTTTCTCTGTCAGGGGTTGAAATCTTGCTTCACCACTACTATAGACCTGTTATGGCTGTTCACCAGGCCCCCATTTCATTTTTTTTTTTTTCATTTTTAAAAATGTCATTTTTGTTATCACTGTTAACGACAATGTTGTTATTGTTGTCATTATCGGTATCATTTCAAACAAAGATTTTATTTTTGGTATTTGTTATCGGTATCAATTACCATGAGCAAATGAAGATCTCGTGATACTGGTAATGATACCAAAAGCGGAAGTTATTTGATAGACTGTGCTGGGTTTAGTATGGTGTCTGGTTGGCTGTGTGTGTGGTGTGTGTGTGTGTGTGTGTGTGTGTGTGGCCTAGGGTTTGAATGTCTTGTGTTTGTTGTGTGAGCATAGACTAGCCTAAATACCTATATAATAACTAATCTCTCTATATATGTACACATCTAAAATCTATCTAAATCTAAGGGAGACAGGAAAATGGAAAATGAAAACTATCTATTTAATCAATTATCTATATAAGTATTCTAATCTATATGTCTATAATATATATCTATATCTAATCTATACTACCTATATATATATAATGTACAGCTGGGAGAAGGGCAGGGAAAGAGAGAAGGTAAATTGTAGGGTGTGAGGAAGGAAAGGTGTTGGTAATACAATGAGATCTAGGAAGGATTTTTTTGTGTGCAAGCACCACAGTTCTGTATACGCAACCTGACAAGCAAAACTCTCACAGAACAGAGAGTAACAGCCTGGCCCTCCCATTATAAAGGGTTACAGTGCCCTTCTCCAGAGCCCCCTGATTGGTTGTGGGAGGCATCGGGCATTGAGCAATCACAGAGTGCCATGAGACTGCTGAGGCCTATTTGCGCTGCTCATTGGCCAGCAATACATCCATCAGATACTGCTGAGCTCCTTGCCCCTCCCAACACAGGCACAGTTCAAGAGTTCAACACTGTTTAGGGCTCCGAGATGTCTGCTCCCTCCTTGCCTCTCTACATTTCCCCTCCAAAACCCAACTGCCACAGCATTAACAATAATGACAACAATAATGACATTGTTGTTTTCATTATCGTTGCTGTTATTATCAGTTGTCATTTACATTATTGCAATAACAAAAACAAGAATTACAATTTTTTTTCATTATTGTTATTGTAATAACAAAAACAACATGCACACCCCTAAGACCACCTGGATCTTTACAAATATTGCCTGGGGAACCAGACTAGTGAACATTCAAAAAAATTGGCAATATTACCCAAAAACATTTGAGAGTTTACCCAAAAAGAGAGATTTGTTTCATTATAGTAGAGAGACAATTTTTCATTTTAAAGTCATGTCACTTTCAAAACATAGGGATTCTCAAATGGTTATCTAGTTCAGCCCCCTGCACCACTGTAGGACCTGCCACACCTAACTATCTGCACAGAAAAATCCCACCAACAGCTACAAGTAGAGACTGGGACCAACCAGTGTCCGAATGACAGAGACAAATTTTGGAAAATGAAAGATCCAGATGTCCCAAACAGGTGGGCAACAGCCATGCTGCAGGGGAAGTAAAACAAACAACCAAAAAACCCAATAACCCTCAGAGCTGACTGCCAGTCTCTGGTATGGACTCTCTTGAGAACACAAATGCCATATTGGATCAGACCAATGATCCATCAAGCCCAACAAACTGTCTCCAACAATGGCCACGCTCAGTTGCTTTGGAGAAGTACCCAACAGGTCATAAATGAGTGATACATTCACTACTGTTCTCTCCCAGCTCCTGACAATCAGAAGCTGCATTCTCCAAGATAGTTGGTTAATAGTCATGGTGATGATGGATGAGTTCAATCATGATTTAAAGACAGAACTCTGTGTTATGGAAATCCTGAAAACAAGAGTGGTATCAGAGTCCTACACCACTCCCCCCTCTCTTTCCCATCACTACCACCAAATATAGTACTATCACATTCTTCCATCAGATAACTCCACTAGTGGATCAGTAGGGAGAATAAATCTGATTCTGTTTCCTCTCTTCCCCATTTCGAGTGGAGTGTTCCATTGATGGGGATCCTGAGGAACTATTAATGTGGCTGCATCTTACACTGGTCAAATTAGCTGTGGAAAGTTCCCCCCAGTTACATGAAGGACCATAAAAGAGTCAGGCACAAATTGGTCCTCTGATGGCAGACAAAATACTGCAAGTGCATACCCAGAATATGCCAAGCCATATCTGTGTATGCAGCACCTCCATATTATTAACATACTATTTTGGCTACAACAGATTTTTGCTGTATTAATCTTATTTATTTTTCTATTTACATTTCAACCAAATCTGCATGCAATGCGATTTAAGTTCTTCCCCCACCTGTAGTTCAGAACTTCAAAGTGAATTTCATTAATACCTGCAGTCAGCTTTCTCCAGCATGTGTGTACTTAAAACTTGTTAAACAGTAATGACTTCAGTTATATAGCTCTTGAGTTCAAAAAAGCTGATTACTTCTCACCAGCAGACTTCATTTATTATAGATATAGAAGCACTAAATGGAGAAGGGATTTTCCACCCCCCAGCCTTTGGTTTGTGTATATGCATTTGACTTAAATAGAAAATAGCGATCTTGATTTCCTTCCTTCTCTACACCAAACTCCATATAATGTTGAATGCTAGAAATACAGTGTCTTCCATGTACGTTTATCTTAAGGGACAAGGCTAGCAGTCTCAATGACCATAATGGGATCATTGAAACAGAGACATAAAGATTCAACATTCAGTGTAGCAAATGAAGTATCTGGAAATATGATTAAACAACTAGACATTTGAAGCACTTTGGAGCCCAAATAAGCCATCAGAAAGTGGTGGCGTAACGCATGACTTGAAATCATCCGTAATGGACGAATTGAAATATTTTAAGCCATTCTTTATGGATTAGTTGTGCTGAAAGGGAAGAGGAAAAGTGGCTAGCTGGATTCCGATGTAATCAGTCACTGAATAGATACTTGGATGATTCATAGAACTAGGAGATGGAAATGAAATGTACTTTATACTGCTGTTACTTGAATTTAGCATAAAATATGCATCACGGCATAAGATTTCTAGGACTTGTGCTTTAGTTAGTTCTGTGGAAGAATGCCAAATGCAGTTTTAAGTGGGGAGTGTCACGTGTCTTGATGTTCCTTCTCTGCCTAGACATTTAAATTCTGGTGCAAGGGCAAACACCAGTCTGAACCTACCAACTGCTATGGATCAGAGGACTCTAATTTTCCAGGGCCTATGTTAGTTCATCCGAGGTGTGGGTGGCCTAGGGGCAATGAGGCTTTTCAGGACTGGAGTCAAAGCACTGAGGCCTTGCCAGATTGGGGTCAAATGGTTGAGCAAGTTGGGATCTGGAGTCAATGCCTGGATCAGTAGTCAACAGGTGGTCAGTCTGATGCATAGGTGCAGTACCGAATGAGCAAGGAAGATGGAATCAAACCAATGAAAAAGTCAATAGACAAAAGGTCTGTTGAATGAGCAGGAGTATTACCAAGTGAGAAAGCAATATGCCTGAAACAAGCAATTGCAGCGAATGCTGTTTCCCCTCATTTGTGCAATGTGGAAACTTACTAGCTTTTTTGCTATTTTTTGCTAAGGTACAAACTAATGTAAGAGTGCTCAGGTGATGCCATGGACTTACCCCCTCCAGGGTCAGACCACCACTGTAGTCAGGATTCAGTCAGACCCTCGAACTGACATGATGGGGGTCTAGCATCAGGAAGGGCAATGAGCCAGGCAGACATGTGGTCATCCATCCCTGTCACTTTACTTCATGCAGTGGCCTGCTTCCCCCCAACAGGCACCCATGGTGACTAATGGAAGTTGCCATGTTGCCTGGCATGGGGTGGGGGGCGAGGGGGGGACCCAGACCAGGTTAGGTAAAGCGGGCGTTCAAAGTGAAAACCCACTTTACTCCCAGTTGGGTGGCTGGATCCCAGCCGTTGTGGTGCCTAGTGCAGACTGGGACTCAGAGACTACCCCGAGATACAGCCTGGACTAGCCCCCACCATGGTTGGGATGAATCCCAGGCAAACATCTAGCACCTGGGATGTGGCCACTTTCTAATGTGATGATGGCCCTGTTCCAAAGCTGGGAAAACTGTGGCAATGTGGGCCACCATCACTTTTGAAAGCACCGATGAACTGAGATGCTACCAACTACTGAGGCTGCAGCTCGTCTGCATATGCTCCCAGCATCCTCGGCTGTCATCGCTCGAGGACACCACGACCCTCCTGGGGTTTGGCCTTCCTGCCACCCCGAGCTCCACCGACCAGCGGGCCAGGAACTGGTGAGGCTGCAGCTCGTCTGGTTGGTGGAGGAACTGAGGGGCCAGGAACTGAGATGCTACCAACTACTGAGGCTGCAGCACCGATGAACTGAGATGCCAAGAACTGCTGAGGCTGCAGCTCATCTGCATACACTCCCAGCATCCTCGGCTGTCATCGCTCGAGGACACCATGACCCTCCTGGGGTTTGGCCTTCCTGCCACCCCGAGCTCCAC
>QEPC01006207.1:448684-489692 GCA_003113815.1 Sphenodon punctatus
CTCTCTTGGCATCAAAAAAGAGGACTAAAATCAGGGAGCGTTTACAGTATAGGGAGGTTACCTAGGGAGGGGATGACTAACTCCTACCATGAGGGCTGTCTCTTATACACATCTAGATGTGTATAAGAGACAGGGGTTACCCAAAATACCAATCATGCACCCAATTACCCGGAAATTCCAAGTATTGCCATTACCTCCAATTTACCGGTTTACTCTTTTACTGATGGGTACCATACAGAAATTGAGACAGGAAGTTGAAAAATTGGTACCAGAATTGGTATTGGAAATTAGGAAAACGGAACCAAAATGGTAAATTAGGTACATTGGGTAGCCCACTGAGCACTCATCAGGTATTGATTAGCATCCAATATTATTGGACCAGATCAAGTATTGCTATTTTGACTGATATACCTGTTTTTGTGTGTACTCATTTCAGCTGTGGCATGGAACCAGAGCAGGGCATCAGAAGGAAAGTGCGGTGGGGAAGGCAGGAAACTAGTGTTGGCTGAAAGAAATAGCCAGGAAGGGAAGGAGCATGTATGGAGTTCTCCAAAACTGGCACAGACACTGAAGAGGGGAAGTAAATGCAGAATGTTAAAGATTTAAAATATTCTAGACATATCATACAACATTAGAGCTTGGCTTTCAGAATTTCTGAGTATGCACACCTGTTGATGTCAGTGGATGCTCTGAAAACTAGCTCCTCAAAATTTAAAGTTAGCAATATATATCTATTGGAGGTGGAGGGGGGGACACCCCTCCTTTTCCATTCTCCTGCATTGACCGCTACTTCCTGTGTTCCCCTTAGGCTCATATGTCTTATGGAGTGCTTGAAGTCTATATGGTGGGAAACTTACTTAATAGCTGCCAAAGTAGGGCTTCCTCCCATGGACCATACAAACCAAACTGATAGAAATATTTTCATTAAAAATGCAAGACGGTTTCCTAATTAAAAAAAATGTCTTTCAAAAGTGCTAAGGTCCAACCTCAACTCATTTTTAATGAGGTTTTTAAAAAATATATTGGGAATCAATCCTTTAATTTTCAGCCTGAGGTGAAGCAGAAGGCATTTAATGCAGTATCAATCCTTTTTAGCCTGATAAAGAACTGATAAGGGAGACCTTAGAGCTGGGGGGGGCGGGGAGGGAGAAAGAATTCAGTTAAAGATGAAAACCTGCATTTGTTGGCAAACTCTGAGTGAATTACAGTCTCCTAAAGAATTTAGTTTTCTGTGATGCCCTCAAGCAAGGTCTCAAATTAAACTCTTCTCTCCAACTTCAAAAAATGAATTTTACTTCTTCCTCTGGGCCTCCCTTTATGGTGTTGTCTTTACTATGTCCAGTTTCTAGCATGTTTTGTAACAAGGACTGTCTTTATAGCTTTGTCTGATTTAGCACTGAGCAAAAAGTTTTGTTTTTGTTTTTTTAAATGTAAATTTGTATCATTAAATTTTCTTTGTGTGAAATTTAATCACATTGCCAAATACTCTACCTAACCCACTGGACCAAAATGGCTTCCAGGTAAGTTACAACTAGAGCACTTGGACAGGTCAAGGCAGCGGAAATTATTTCAGCCATCCTTCTGATGCAATGCCTCCGAGAAATTGTCATCATTTGTTATGGGAGCAGGAAGACCATATGTCGTGATGGTACAGTGTATTTGTAAGGGTGAATTTGTGGGAGAAACAATGAAAATGTACCAATAGATACTTGCCTGAACTATTTTCATTATTAATGCTGAGTATGATTCTTCTGCTATTGAAATACCTGCTGAAATGGGTAATACTCTCATTAATTAGACCCAGAGTCAATGAACTGTAACGTTTCTGCAGAAAGGGTGTGCATGACTGTAAATGAAAGTTTACAAGTCCTTCATTTAGGACCCGGATAAGTCACACTCACACCATATAGTTGGACTCATTAAGTGTCAGGACTAGGACTGAAACGAGATTTCACCCAATTGAACCGAGAATTTCAGGATGTTCATAATTTCTCGTTGAATTTGCTGTCAGAATTTGTTCATTATTATTATTTCTAAATGGAAGACACTACTGAGGATGTGAAAATGGCTCCCGGGCTGTTTTGCACATGACCAAAACAGTCACTGACCTTAACCAAAATGGTGGTGATGCTATTGCTTTATTTTGGTTAAGGACGGTGGCTGTTTTGCATATGTACAAAACAGCTCGGCAGCCATTTGTGCCTGCATAGTGATTTTAAAAAAAACATTATCTCTGAAAATTTGTCCCCAGCTTGGACAATTACTGGGAAAGCAATCCTGGTGCCTGAACTTGCAAGGAAAAAAAAAAGGCTGCTTGTTCAGCCCTAGTCAAGACCCAGAGGCTGGGCCGAAGCACCTTAGACCCAGCCACTCTCCCCATCCCCAAGGGGCCTCAATTCCTTGCCTTTGTCATGCCCCCTTCTGTCTGTCTCCTGCCTTTGCCACACCTCCAAGCTTTCTGGTTGCCTGCCAGACAGCATTTAAGGCTTGTTGGTATCACTAGGAAGCTAGGTGAAATAACTCACCTTTTTCATCTTGTTCCTAGGCCCACCTCTGTCTGTGCTTCCCAATGCCCTGCTCTTGAATCCCCTGTCTTACTCCCTCATTTCCTGTTCTGGTGCTCCAGTCCCCTGACCCTGTACCCCAACCCCTATGTCCACCTATGACCAGATGCCCTCATCATGTGTCCCTTACAATTTCACCTGCTCATGAACCATTGTGATTTATTTAAGTTCAATATAACCAAAACAAAAAACGTAACAGTTTAAAAAAACCTTAAATGCACAAGTTTTCTTAAAATACAAAAAAACCCCACAAACTCAGTACAATTACAATTCAACTTCCACTCCATACAGTGCAACAAAACATAAATGCCAAAAAACATAGAAATTATTTCAGAATTTGAACAATATTTAATATTTTAGGATATCAACATACATGTAATATATGTACTTAATTCCTTACGATACATACTTTTATTCATTTTAATCAATAACTAAACTTTCACATTTTTCTATTATTAAACTTTAATTTATTATCATAATTCAACAATTCAGAGTGCATTAAGTCTGTTTCTACAGAACTTCATTTTGTAGAATCAATTGTATAATGTTGTCTGCACTCACATTCTTAACTTCATTATATGAACTGTATACAATTTGTATACATGTAAATAACAAACTTAATGCACTCTGAAAAAAATGTTCCTTGTTGAATGATGATAATAAATTAAAGTTTAATAATGGAAAAATGTGAATGTTTAGTTATTGATTAAAATGAATAAAAGTATGTATGGTAAGGAATTAAGTACATATATTACATGTATGTCTAACCAAGTGGCCAAACTGTGCCAAGAGAAGAACTTTAACGCTCTTGCGCTGCAACGTCTTCCCCTCAGCTATTTTGCTAGGCAGATACAGGAAAATCACGGGGGCAGAAAGACTCTGCCCTCATTGTAATATGGTAGCCCTTGAGACTAATGAGCATATATTATTACATTGCCCCAAGTATAACCCCCTGAGGAATAAATATATTGGTTCTTTCATCCATTCAATGGCAGCTGGTTTGCCCGAGAGTGTGCGAGTCCACCTAATATTAGGGGGCCATGATTCTTCTAGATCTAGGGCGGTTGCTGCCTTCGGAGCTTGCATAGTATTTTATAAACAGAGGTTAGCAATTTCCTCCTTCTCTTGACTTCGCTACTTGGAGTCTATGGGTGAAAACAGACATGACACTAACCACCCTTTAACCACCCTTTGTGGTTATTTTTGCATGTTGCAGGGCTATATTGGTGCCCTATGCAGCCCTGCAACATGCATTAATGACCACCAACGGTGGTTAAAGGGTGGTTAGCATCATGTCTGTTTTCACCCTATGTTTGAAGCTGTTAACCATAGTGTTCCTTACTATGTACACATGTACAAATGTGTTTCATTTATCTGTTAATTTCCTCTACTAATCGCAGAGTTCAAGAGTTTCCAGCTTAAGCCCCGGGAAAGGAAAGGCAAACTTAATTTGTTTTCTTGTTCTGCCAGTTATCATTTGTTATTCTTGTTAACCATATTTATAGTCCATTTTAAATTATGTTATTATTATATTGTGTTTATGTTATTTTTATTCGTTATTCTTATTTGTTATGGCCAATGACCAAATAATAAAACAATATCTATTTATCTATTACATGTATGTTGATGTCCTAAAATATTAAATATTGCTCAAAGTCTGAAATCATTTCTATGTTTTTTGGCGTATATGTTTTGTTGCAATGTGGTTTGATAGGGAATGTTACTTCGCTCGGGCCAGATTGAAATCTATATATTTTCAATACAGAGGTAGTAACTCGACCAGGCTTCCATCTGCATATTGGACTTGCAAGGCTAAGTATCGGGGATTGCTTACAAAGAAAAAGAGGGATTTCCGGGAGGGAAATTGGGTGAGACTTTGCAAAGCAGCTGAGAATAACGACTCGACTCTTTTGGCATCTGGTTAAGGGAGCTACTGTTAGAGAACCCAGGGTTGCCTCCTTGTCAGTTACCCCCCAAGCCTGGAGTATCCACTTTAGTGAACTTGATAGTTTGATCAGCCGACCCCCAGTGGAGGATCCTCCGTCCTTCTTCACTGGGGATCTGCCTACCTGGTCTCCAGTGACAGAGATTGAGGTCGAGAAGCTAGTGGAGTCCTTTAAGAATGGGAAGGCTCCTGGGTCTGACCGAATCCATATTGAGTTTATTAAAAAACATAGGGAGTGGTGGATCCCTTTATTAGCAGCTCTCTTTACTGCAACTAATGGGTCTGGCAGAATCCCGGGGGAGTGGGACAAGGCAGTAGTTATTCCTATATACAAAAAGGGTCATAAGTCTAACCCGGTAAATTTTCATCCCATAAGCTTACTATCAGTAGTGGGAAAGATATATTCTAAATTTCTGTTGATCAGACTAATGAAGTGGATGATGGAGACCAGGGCACTGGCAGCAGAGCAGGCCGGGTTTCATGGTGGTCGCTCCACTATGGAGCAATGCTTTATTCTGTCCCATTTGCAGGCTAAATATAGAGCCCAGAATAAAATATTTTTTGCGGCATTCCTGGATCTTAAGTCTGCTTTTGACACTGTCGATAGGGAGATCCTTTGGGGAAAGCTACAGAAGTCTACTATGGATAGAAGGCTTGTGGCTCTCAACTGTTCCCTCCACGGAAATTCCTCGATGGTGGTGAGAGCTGATGATAGGGGCCATGTCAAGGCCCCAATAGACACCCACAAGGGTGTGAGGCAGGGCTGTGTCCTGGCCCTGATGTTGTTCAACTTTTACATTAACGATGTCATATCTTTGATGGCGGACACCCGGTTTTTCCCTCCAAAACTGGGATCCGGGGCAGTAGGATGTTTGGCTTATGCCGATGATGTAGTTCTTCTATCCCAGACTAGAATAGGCCTTAGGAGGCAACTTAACTCCTTTGCCTCTTTTTGCTCGGAAAATCATTTGTCATTGAATTATGATAAATCTAAGGTACTGGTGTTTAACAGCAGAAAGCTCAGCCCCTCTGTGTGGGACATAGGTGGACACCAGGTGCAGGAGGTTACTTCATTCTGCTATCTTGGTCTTAATTTCCATAAGTCTGGTACCTGGAGGATGCATCTAAATAGAGCCCTTGTGACAGCTAAAGCCCCGCTGCAGGCAATCCTTGGCCTTTTTTTCCACCAAGGGAGGAATGCCATTCATCTTGTCCTGCGGGTTTTGAACAGTAATGTGAGGGCCCAGTTACTCTATGGGGCAGAGTTATGGGTCCTCCCATTTGCTCAGGATTTGAATGCTGTACAGGCTAAGTTCCTATTAAAGCTTTTGGGTAGCCCCAAATCTGTTCCGCATGCGGCCTTTAGATTGGAACTTGACCAGGATGCGTGGCATTCAACAGCCCTGGAAGCAGTAGCTAAGTTGTGATGTAGACTTTTCTTAGATCAGTGTTCAGAACTTATGAGGGAGGCAGCCGGAGATGCCTTTGTCAGTCCGTGACAAGCATCTTGGGAGACATATTTGGCGGATATTGGGATCTCCAGGAACTATTTGTCCCATAAGCCACCTGGTACGGTCAGGAGGGAGATCCTTACTAGATTGAGGGATATACACATGCAGGGGGAGGTAGGGATTATAAATGCCTCACGTCATTTGAGGGACTATGCGGATTGGGTACCAGAGCAGGGCTGTTTGGCTAGCTATCTTCCATCCCGCTAAGGGCAAAGCATCTTCTGTTCCATGCACATGTAAATGCCCTCCCTTCGCAAGTCTTAGAGGGACGCTTTCAGGGTGTGCCCTTTGCCGATCGTCTATGCCCTGCTGATCAGATCATCGCCGAAACTGTGGGGCACATGATCTTAAGCTGTCATCTTTACGATAGGGCTAGAATTAAATTTCTGGCCTGGCATTTGGATAAGTATCCAGGACACTCCGAGGTATTTATTCTGAGCTCCCTACTGAATAACCCCAAGGTTCAGGTAATAGAGGCCATTGCAGAATTTCTGAGCCAGATGGCCAAGGACAGGGAAAATTTCCTGGATTTTAAGGCCCCCACGCTAGGGCATGCTCACAGGGCATAGAGAGGGGATTCGTATTGGTGTGTTTAAGAGAATGTGAGTGTTTTGTTTTATTATTTTTAGATAATTTATACATGTATATTTCTGTTGAGTTGTATTTTACGTTTAAACTGAGAATTAATTATGGACAAAGATGTATGTTCTCTTTGTTTGTATGCTGACTGATACATGTGCAATGGTTGAAGTCCATGCAATAAATTGATTGATTGATTGATATTGACAGAAGGCTCCTGTTTCTCCTGAAAAGTTTGCACGCAGACACTTCTCTGGTAGTTAAGGCAAGCAATCAGGGCCATCTTACCAAAGCAATTAATACATTTTCCAGTGTCAGACACGGTTGTGTGCTGGCCCCGTTGCTGTTCAACCTTTTTATCAATGACATGATTCCGTTGCTTTCTCAATCAAATCCCACCCCCCCTTTGGCCTCATGTTCTGTCAGGTGTCTTCTGTACGCGGATGACATTGCAATCATGTCACAAACCCATGTGGGCCTTAATAGACAATTAGATTGTTTTGCCGAGTTTTGCAAAACCAATAAAGTGGCCATCAACTACGGAAAATCCAAGGTAGTGGTTTTTTCACATTGTTGCAGGATCTACAACTGGGCCATAAATGGCCACCAAATTCTTCAAGTAAAGGTGTTCAAATATCTGGGACTATATTTTTAGAATGCTGGTCACTGGAAGACTCAGTATGAGAGGGCAATGTCTACTGCAAAGGCCTCTTCCTTACCCATACAGAAATTATTTGCGGGCACAGGGCGGACCACCATGGACTCTGTTCTTAGGGTCTTTGTGGAACTTTGGGTGCCTCTATCCAAATTCAATTTGGACAGTGTACAAGCTAAATTCTTGCAGGGGCTCTTGTCGGTCCCGAGGGGCACTCCTTATGCCGCTATCAGGATAGAGATAAGACAGTTTTCCTGGTCCAAGGTGGCATGGAGGTGTGTTTTGCAGTTCTGGATAAGACTGATGAGGCCCGATGACTTAGAACTTGTCAAATACTGGTTGCTAGACTAGTTTAAAAGCCCATGGACTATGGCCATTGAGGCCTTTTGTTAAGACTAGGTTTCTCACATAGCTTTTTGGAAGGGAAAGAGCTTTATGTTATTAGATCAGATATTTTATAGAGACATGCTGATGTAGCCCGTCAGGAAGAGGTTGCCAATATTATGGACTCCCCTCACATGGCCGGCTATCTATCCTTGATGCCTAGGTGGGGTGCATGGCCTCCTATTTAACCTCCACTATTTCAATTTTCTAGTGGAAAATTTCTATTCCTGTGTGCACGTCTCAATGCTTTACCCTCAATGGTATTGGAGGGTGGTGTTCGAGCTATCAAATACTTGGATAGGACTTGCCCCTTTGACCAGCTCAAGACTGAATCAGTAGTTCATATCTTGTTTGCTTGCCACTTATACAATAGTTTTCGTAATGAATTCTTGTCCTCTTTTCTGTCGCTTTATCCTAGCAGGACTGATTTCAATCTATTACAACTGACTCTATCTGATGCGGATCCTTCTACTTCACGGCTGGTGTCCAAATTTTTGGTCCAAGCTTTCAGCCGTCGTCAGCATTTTTTGCAATTTAAGTCCCAAGGAACAGATGGTGAGGTGAGTCACGGCACTTAGTCTGTTTTAACTTAGTTTGTTTTAATTTTGGGATTGGGCGTGAGCAAGAAATGTGTCCTGACTTTCTTGGTTATCAGTGCTTGTTTAGCACTATATGAGGTCTCCTTCAGCCATTTCCAATCCCATAGTTTGTGAAATATTGCTCTTGCGGTTTCAGCAATGTGGTTAGAGTGTTACTTTTTTAAAGGTTGTAATTTTGTATTTTTGTAATTTTATTGTGCTTTGGATTATTTTATATTGTCAATTTATGCTTCTTTCTGTAATGACCTCAGTCATGCATAATAAAAGTTATTCATTCATAAATTTTGATATGCTATGTAGTTCTATCTAAATATCTATCCTATTCCTATCATATATATATATATATATATATATATATGATAGGAATCTACTATATACTCTTGAACTGTGTCTGTGATGGGAGGGGAAGGACCTGATGAATATAACCGCTGGTGAATGAGCAGCGAAAGCAAGTCCAAGGCAGTTGAATAGCACCCTGTGATTGCTCAATGCCTCCTGAGCAATAAAACAGTCTATCTATCTATCTATCTATCTATCTATGCACAGGGGGAGACAGACAGGGGAAGGTAAAAGGTAAAATAAAGGGTATACAGAAAGGTAAGATATAACACTGAGGGCTGGGGAAGAGTTTTAGTGCAAGCACTAGAGTTCTGTAAATGCAACCTGACACAGCAAGAGCTAACACAGAACAAGAGTCAAACAGCCTGGGCTTGAAATATAAAGGGTTGCAGTGTCCACCATAGAGCCCCCACGATTGGTTCTGGGAGGCAGGAGGCATTGAGCAATCACAGGGTGCTATTCAACTGCCTTGGACTTGCTTTCGCTGCTCATTCACCAGCGGTTATATTCATCAGGTCCTTCCCCTCCCATCACAGACACAGTTCAAGAGTTCAACACTGTTTCCCTCCCAAATGTCTCTGAGATGTCTGCTCCCTCCTCCCCTCTCTACATTTCACCTCCAAAACAACTGCCAGGCAATAACGAAATGAATAATGAAAAACAAAAGTCATTATTGATTTCGTTATTATTTATCTTCATTTTAGTTATTGCAATAATGATAATGAAAATGAAGAATTTCTTATCTTTATCAATATAATGAAAACAAAGTGCACACCCCTATTGCACATGCAGTGTCACCCATCAGACCTGTGCTAGGTCAGGTCTTAAGTGTGATCTGGTCACTTGTAAGTATGCTCCCAAACAGAGGTTCATTCCACACTCTCACATTACAGGTAGCAGACCATAGTTATGCTGCACAATTATGCCTCTCACTATGATTTGGCACCTGCTTAAATCTAATGTAGCACATTGGTCTGAAACGTATGAGTATCTAACCCCCTTGAGTACCTGAATGAATGAGGATTGCACACCGTGTGACTACTTATGGTGGCTTGATTCCGAGGATTTCGCCGTTGCTTTAATGCGTTCCTCATTTCTGTTACTGAAGGATTCAGGATGGGGGCTTTCTGTCATATTATAGGAGGTGACCTCTAAACACATTTAAGCTCAACTGAGAAACAATCTGTTCTAATTTCATTATATGGAAATCTTTAACAACGTCTCATGTTGCACAAATTGCACTGGCTGAGGAGCCTAGACTGAAAGTTAAGATGCATAAATTGATTTTCAAGCCTTAATCATTTAAGCTGTGTGCTCTGTATTCTAGTAATAAAAATAAATTGACATCAAGAAAAGCTGTTGACTTCTGATTCCAGGAGAGAAATGTATCTGAAACCATGGTCACTGTTGTTGATGTTTTTTTAGCATACTGCTTTATTCTCTCTTCTGATTCCCATTCATTCCCCACTGCACAAAAATTCATCACTCCCCTCCCCTTGAAAATCTAGAATCATAGAGTTGGAAGGTGAGCATTAGGGTCATCTAGACCAATCCCCTGCTTAGATGCAAGCAAATACAACATCTCTGATGGATGGTTATCTATCCTCACCTTCACAATTTCTAGCAATGGAGAGTCTATGATCTCCCCATGCAGCCTGTTCCATTAACAAACAGCCCCTACTGTTAGCACTTTCCCCCTGATATTTAACCAAAATATACCTTCCTGTAATTGAACCCATATTTCCAGTTCTGTCCTCTGTACCAATGAAGAACAGTTCCTTGTCATCTTCTTGTCGGTAGTCCTTTAGATATTTGAAGAATGCTAACTTGTCTCACCTTAATCACTGTTTTAACTAGACAAAAAAAAATACTCCATTCCTTCATTCTTTCCTCATAAGACTTGCTTTCCAGACCCTTTATTTTCCATGTTGCCAATTTTTGTTGCTTCAATTTGCTAATGACTTGCTTACATTGAGGAAGTGAATAATTCTGAATACAATGCTCTAGCTCTGACCAGTACTGAATAAAATGAAATTATAACTTCCTGTAACCTGCAGACTATGCTTCTGCAAATGCAGCCTAAAATGGCATAAGCCTTTTGCAGGGAACATGACCCAAGGAATCACACAGACACATAAATGATTAATATGGGCAGAAGCCGCAAGTTGATTATCATAACAATAGGTGGCCCCTTCCTGGGCTCACCAGGCATCACTGTCAGGCACCTTGTCACCAGGCCTGATGAGAGGAGGCAACAGAGGGCACAAAATTCAGGGGGTCCTGGTTGAGTCTGTTGGGGCCCAGGATGAGTCTGTTAACCAAGTTATTCTATTCATGCTATGTGTTTTGTTTGCTTATAACATTTGGGGTACGGTCTGGGTGGTGTGTAGGGATGATTTGGGGAGCGGAGGGCCCAAAAGAAACCTTTGTCCTGGGGTCCGGGGTAGCTCTTGGTGGCCCTGCTTGCCTGCAATTGATTCTCCAGGGTAACAGACCACCCTGTGCAAATATCAGTAAGGGAACCATGAACCGCTGTCAATCTGGGAGAGGCACTTGGCCTGCCTCCATTCCAGGGAGCGCCCCAGGTACACACCATAGTGCTCCCTCCCCTGAAACTGGGTGAGGGCAGGAGGTAGGACTACTGGCACAGTCATGCATACCCCCCTCACCGGCACCTATCCCGCATCCATTTAATCAATGTAATAGGTCCAATTATCCTTTTACTTACTCCTATTAATGGTTTCCAGGCTTGGCTGCTGACCCCCTTGCACCACATGCTCGACCTCTGCCTCTACCTTACTTCTGATCTGATTTTCTTGACCTGGGCAGCTACGCTGGGGGAAAGTGGGCTTTCCCAGGTGCACAAACTATTTAAGGGGGGTCAAACTCCATTGGTTCAGAGGGTCTCAGAGGCCCACGTGAGCAGTGGTCTCGAGGTGGTAACCAGACACTTAAGTCATGTCCCCACCCCACTCCAGCTCTCACCTGATCCTGTCAGGACAATCTCCACAAACACGCTACCTACTGACTGGCAGGAGCATTTACTTTTGCAGCCAAATCACATTTCTGATTCCCGTGTTCAGCTTGTGGGTGTTTTTATATGTGAAGGTGCTAAGTGCAACCATGCTTCAATCCTGCCTGGAGTGAGGGTCTTCACTCTGGGTAGGATTTGGCCCAGCTGCTGAACAATCATGATGGTGGGCTGGGCTGTGAAGAGGGTGGGGCATGTGGATGTGCGTCTACACGACCCCAACCCCACGTTGCCTGGAGCTGCCCATCCCCCTCCCTAATGGGCAACCACAGCAGCCTTCGAGGTCACCGTGGCTTCCTCAAACCACCATAGACCCAGAGCAGGGGTAAGCCCAAGTGGGCCAACACATGTTACGACCCACTTTACCCTGGTATGAAGTCCTTAACATGGGCCATAGCAGCACTTAGCCCGGGCTGTTCCTCAGGGATGGTTCCAAGGTACAGCCCAGGCTGAGTGCCACTGCAGACTGTGCAAACTTTCCAGTCTGGACCAACATTTGGTGGCTGGTTTTAGACGTGAGGACACCACAGATGTCCATGCAAGTATTCATGGTACCATCACATTTGAAAACATCCTGTGATCAACCATAATACTGTGAATTCCTTTTCACATGTGCTGTTAGCAAGCCAGGTCTTTCCCAACTTGTGCTTATGCATTTAATTTTACTTCCCTAAATGCAGAAACAGGAGCCTTCTTTTTATTTATTTATTTTGATTGAATTACTCTTTGTTAATTTCAGCTCTGATTTCCAACCTAGCGAGGTTTTTTTAATTCTAATTTTATCTTCCATGGTATTAGCTATTTTTTCAATTTTTGTGTCATCTGCAGACTTGATTCCCTCTACCCCTTCATCCAAGTCATGAAAAGCTAACCAATTTTGATGAAAAACAGCCAACAGTTGTATATCTCTTGGTAAATGACTGATTGAAAAATGAATGAAATATAGAAAGAAAATGTTTTGTTTACCTAAAGGTTCATAAAATCAGTGTCTGCAGGATCTCCCAAACATGATACATTAGAAAACGTGATGAAACACAAAGTCATCCTGTTGAAGTATTATCCCTTTTGTATGCTTTTTCAATCCAGTTCATTCTTTGAGTGTAAATGTAAGCCAAATGTGATACTGAGACTGATGAAATGATTGTTGGTGGGGGTGATCATCCTAACCTCCTACACACACAGGATATGTGTGTGTGGTATGTGTGCATGTGGCTTGTGTGCAGCTTGCATGTGGCTTGCATGTGGGCTAACACGGCTGTACACTCTTTCTGTGCAAGGGTTGCACATGAGATGAGCCAATCACTGTGCGAACAGCCCACCTCTTAATCTCCCCCCAATGCCTCCATCCTAACCTCCACTCCAGAATTGATATTCTGTGTTGTTCCCTTTGCTTTGACCAATCTGCAACTGGGCTAAAAATTAATAAAGGAATCTGCATACCAGCCAAATGAGTGACAAAGGAAGTACAGGGGAAAATTGAGTGCAAGAAATGCAATATTGTGTAGGTTTTACCTCTCGGGATTTGAAATGGATGGCCAAGCAATAAACAACAAAGCAGTAAACAGGATCCTGGTAAGCGGAAAGACAGTAAATCAAGAAACAAATTATTGGTCAAGACATTATTGAGTACCAACAAGATCTCGATTCAACCAAGATGGTATCAGGAACTGGGATATTAATGACATTTCCCATTTTGTTGAAATCTCATTTCAGTCCTAGTCCAGACATCTCTTTATACATAGGCCTTTTTTACATGGATGCCACCCACCCACGAACACCCATAAACACCCATCGGTTGGGTGGAGAGCATCCGTGTAAAAGTCCACAAGTGGGTGGGTGTGGGCTCCCGACCCACCCACCAACACCCACGGAGAAGCCGAGAAGGAGCTGGCATGCTCCGTGGGTGAAGATGGGTGGAGGTGGGTGAAGATGAGTGGAGATGGGTGTTCAACACCCACCCATCCGTGTAAAAACTAAAACACCCATGGGGATAGGTCCACCAAAGTCACCTAGTGATGGCTAGAGAGGCCCTGCAGGTGGCCCCAAGCAGACACACCCACTGGAGGAGATGCCACATTTCCATCCGGGAGTCCTTAAAGGAGATTCAAAAGGTGACATGGGTGTGCCGACTCCCAAAATGTCAAGAAGGAAATCCACAGAAAAAAATAAGGGAGCCAGAACAACGACATGTGTGGGATGGGGCAGGGTAAGCAAAGTGACCCCAGGTTGCCCAGGGGAGGGGGGCCTGGACCAATGGCACTGGGGGGGGGGGATGGCTAATCACAGCACACCCTCCTGTCACAGAGCCAAGGGCATACCACTGCACTGGCACTGCTCGCATCCCCCCAGCCCACCACAGCCACGGGGCACAGGGATGAGAGCTTAATGGAGAGCGAGGTAAGAGTGAGGGTACCCTAACAACCAAGGAAGAGGGGGCCAGAACGGCAATCCAAAGTACCATTCCGAGGGAACACAAGATGGGCAGCTGACAGCTAACCATTCCCACCCACCCCCAGGAGAGCACCCAGACACAGGAGCAATGCACCACTGGTGAGACAGATGAGGAGGGCCTCTATGACAGTCAGGTAACCCAGCGGTGCCCCCCGGAGAGAGGAATCACCCAACTGGACCAAAAGTGTGCAGATGCTAATCCTCATGCAATACACCCAACAGGAGACGACCTGCACCAGGCAGGCCCCAAGCTGCAAAACTGGACGGCCCCACACATGCGGTACCTAAAAGAGTGAGTCCTGGTCCAGGCACAAGACTTTTGACTTCATACGCATGTGGTGGGCCAAAAAGGTCCAGCATGATCTGGTGCACAACTACAAGACCAGACAGGTCTATTAAGGCATCCCCCAGGAGATGCAGTGGCAGAGGTACAACAGGGACGTAACCCAGTGCATGCATTAGGCAAAGGACTTCAGGTCCAGATATAACAAGGACAATAATTTCAAGTCCAGACGTGCCATGTGCACAATGGAGTTCCATGAGCAGCTGGACTGGTTCCTCTGCATGGACAGGGACGTAGTTGCTTCCCACATACATGGCACTGCCTTCACCAGGGGGCAGAAAGATGACTAAAACAACACCTCCACTGGAGTAGGAGGAGACCACAGGCCCTGGAAAGGCCAGCCAGGATGCCGGGGGGGCAGCCCCCTCACATAGGTGAAGAGGCATGCCAGGAAACAGGGACTGGAAACATCACCCTCCACATGCGCCCACAAAATCCACAGGCCAACAGGCCATGGGGATGGGGGGCGCATGGGGAGAAGATGAACACCTGGAATCCCCCCAGGATGTGGAGGAATATAATCCAGGTAGGAGCACAACCACAGCCCGAGGGATGGGGGGAGGGTTCCAGCCACAGTGACCAGGACCCAAGCCGGGCAGCAGGGATCAACTGATACATCGCATTTCACATCACAGCACAAGGGTCCCTGTAGGTGCTCGAGGAGGAGGTTGCAGTTGACGAGGTGGTTGAGGAGGCACTGGAGGCAATCCCGAGGCCTGGAGATCAGGACAACTATGGTAGGCCAGCACGGACACAAGAAGGGATGTGGGAGATGCCAGAGTGATGTAATAGCAAAAAGGGCATAGACAGTTAGCAAATGTGCACTCCGAGGAGCTTGGCCTCACCATGGAGGTGCAAATAGCGGAGGGAGAAAGGTACCAGGAACAGTCTGCAGCAATGCTCACCCGGTCCCCCACCGAACACCTGTGGGACAGGCGCCAGGCTGCCACCCTCCACCACAAGCTGTACCTTGACAGGATCGAGAGGGAGAGGGCCCATGGCATGCTGTAGGTAACAGCCGCATGGGCCTTCGACCTCATGGGGGAGGCACTGGTGAACCTGCGGCATGAACCCCAGCATGACATGGGTCCTCCAGGCACGGAAGTAGGGATGGCAGCTGACATGCACCACTGCACCTTCCCACTGGTGCAGGTGCCTCCTCCCCAACCCTTCGGCCAACACTGGTTTCCCCAACAGCACCCATTCCCTGGCCTGGTCCACAGCATCCCCCACCACACACACACATAGTCCCCCAACAAGAGCCAGGGGGGCACCCTTCCAGCCCACACTCCTCCTGGTTCCTCGGCTTCTGCCTCTAAGTCCCCTTCTCTGGGGATCACGGCCTCCTCTGAACATCCTGGCATCCCCAGTTAACCAGCTGCCCATGCCGGCTGCCCCACCAGCTCAGGTAATCCGGATTACAAGGTGTACTCCAACCGGGGGAGCGGGGGCACCAGCTGGACCTAGACATACACAGCAATGGGAGGTGGGTTGGCAGCATGAGGCTGCTAGGAACACAGAGAGGGCTACACAGAGGGCACTGGTTCAGGGGAGTCATCCCGGGCAACGGTGTCACAGTTATCTCTTGCTTGAATATCGCAGCAGGAGTCAAGACCTGACCCAGGAGTGGAGTGGCCGGTGGAAAGAGAGCCCGAGCTGTCAAGTTGTTGCTCCCAGTGTATGGTGGCTGCTAAGGGCTGTAGGAAAGCAAGCCCCGGTGGTGCGCCAAAACGGGGACAGTAATGGCCCAGACAGAAATAATCCCCCACCCCTTGTAAATAACCCTTAATAAAGACATTATACGTTACCTGTCTGTCAATTAGTATGTTCTGTGGAAAGTATGCACTGAGAGGGGATCTGTAGCGGACAAAAGGTGTCGGGCCATGTGTCATACTGGTGTGCAACAGATTCCGCTCATGCCTGCCAGGAGGCAATGGGGAAACACACCACCAAGGGTGACAGGGCACAGGCCTGTACATTGATACCACTGTAGTGCTGCAATGGCTACCCAAGACAAAGAGGTAGCGTTCAGCGCTACGGGCTACGCATTCCATGGCATTCCGCTTGTATGGGCCCTCGCTCCAAGGGAATCCGCTCAATCATGATGGGGAACCCCCTAGTACAAAATCTCATGGACACTTGGTCTATTAAGTCGGGGCATATCTGTTTTTATTGGTAATGGGCACACAGGCGGGGGGAGGGATGCACAGGCACGGGTTAGTTGCCAGCCATCTGGGCAACACTGCACCTACAAAGTTTGTCCCTGTTCTCCAAAATACATCTAAATGCCCCACCCTGTACATGTTGATACAGGGGTACAGGGCTCGTTCTCTGCACCAGTGGTGGGTTATCAAGGTCAGCTCCGCCGGTCTCACATATGTTGTGCAGAACGCAGGCCTCCAGGACTAGGATGGGGGTGTGCTCCAGATCGAACTGGCTCCTGTTCATCAGAAGGCACCAATGCATCTTCAGCTGGCTGAATGTCTGCTCCACCATGCTCCGAGTGGATGAGAGGTGCTCATTGATGAGCCTGCATTCAGGGGTGTGAGACACAGGATAGGTCCTCATGAGCCATGGGCTCAGTGGGTAGGCAGAGTCCCCTATCACCAATGGAGCCATGGAAACACCTTCAATCACCCAGAACAGGTTGGGGGCTATCTCACTATTGAACATCCGGGCATAGAAGGCTAACACGCGCAGAATACGTGCATCATGGCTCCTCCCTGATTGGCCTGTGTACACATCAGTGAATAGGCACATGTGATCCACAATGGCCTGCAGATTTATGGAGAATGCCTGCTTCCAGTTTAGATAATCCGTCTTTGCGTGTGTGTGTGTGTGTGTGGGGGTGATGATAGGGATGTGGGTGCTGTCTATTGCACCGATACAATGGGGGAAGCCCGTGTCCTCAAAGCTGCGGATCACAACCTCGGGATCTCGGAGCTGGATGATCTGCTCTAGAAGCAACTCCACTATCAGGTCATACATGTCATGGAGTGCCCTGTTAATGGTAGCAGTCCCCACTTCAAACTTCTCCACAATGCTCCAGCATGAATGGGGGGTGGCCAGCCTCCACACCGCCATGGCCAATCTCATCCCTGGTGGCAGTGGATACCACATATTGCTAGCATTCCTCTGGAGATGAGGGTTGAGGATCTCACTGAGCTGGGTCAACAGGGAGTGGTTCATGCGGAAGTGGTCCATCCATTCCTCGTTGGTCCAGGTAGCCAGCATGTTCTCCCGCCATTCATTGCTGCATTGGAACTGTCACACGACAGCCATAAAGGTTGAGGGGCCACCTTGATAGGACAAGTTGCATGTGCTGGGACACTGCTGTTCTGAACATGGCATGTTGTGGAGCCATGATCCTCCTTGCCCATCCCACAATGCAGTTCAATGCATGTTTGCAGCACTCTTGCATCGTGTCCCATGGTTGTAGAAGTGGGGGCCTGGAAGGAGTAACTTGGTCCATTGCTGGAACACCTGGACCAGGATCACGAGATATGTGGCCAGGACTGCTATCAGGACTGCTCTATCCTCTGGGGCCTCATCATCTGGCAGCATGGTACCACCAACAAGCACACTGAGCTCCCACCACCACAACCTGTGACGGATCACCACACAGCTGCCCAACAAGTCACCGAGTGAACTGGTGGCTTGCCCCAATCCCTGCAATGCTGTGCTCATGGCCCGCTCACACACCCACCCACTGAATGCCCTCTCTCCAATCACCCAGTTTCAGCCTGTGACTCCAACTCCCAAGCCCTGTGTGCCCAACACACCTACACCGTGGTTCACTTGTCCCCCGTAGCTCAACGGCTCTCCCCACATACTGGGGACTGCTGGCAGGGACAAGCCACCACATACCCCGTTTCCCCCCTTGCTCTGCACAGGCACCCTCTAATGAACAGCACTAGTACTCTACTAGTTTCGCTCCCTTTCCAAATCACTGCACATAAACCGCTCTTCCACCACCTCTCACTACATGCCACACCCTGCAATGGAACCGGGCCCCACAAGTAGTTAGGTGGACAATGTTTGGTGGCCTGTGATTGGTCCAGTACCTTGGGTGTGTTCTGATCACCTGGTCGATATCTCCTCTCACCGGGCCTAATGGACATCCCCCACCTGCACTGTCCGACGGCATGGTAGGAGGCTCGGGACACAGCGGGGCTGCCCTGTTGATGGGGGGGGTCTGGCCTCCCCAAACACTCATGCCTATGACACACCCCTCTGCAATTGGTGTGAGGGATGCATCACTGCCATCCCTGTATCAGTGACAGCAAGTGACAGCCGTGGAATCATGCAGCTGTGCACACTACTGATTTGCGGTATCCTCTCCCTCATTAGCTCCAAGCTGCAACCAGACATGGTTTTGTCCTCCTGTCATTGCCTCCACTGGAATGTGTCCACCCTGTATGTAGGCTACGGCTTCCCAGGGCCTAGCAGCCTGCCCACTATCAGCTTTGCAAGGTCAGCCTTCAGCTAGTGATGCACTGTTCCTCACATAGCACTCATTTCTAGCTGCTCTCTGTGGAGCATCATTGCACTCCAGCACCCAGCCGTTGTGCAGGTCATGGCATGGTGTGGAATGGGCCCTGAGGCAGGTGGTTGTGCCAGAGAGGAATGTTCGTCATGTGCCAACATGCTTCTGGGAACGCTGTGGCAGAGCCGCAATGTCCAGCTGCTGCTGAGCGATCCCCTCTCTGTGGCCAATGGATTCAATCTCCTGTCATGGTACATGTGGGTGATAGGCCATCCATTTGGGGGTCAGGATTTCCAGAGACATGCCAGGGAATTTGTCTTCACCCTCCTCCAAAAACTTCTTTGGGGGCACCAAGCCACCATTGTGGTGTCGTAGGATGCACAGGAGATCGCGGCTATTCACCTGGTGGCTGCTCACAATGACTATGGCCTGGCCCTCCAGGCCGGGGGTCCCCCTGTTACTACTGGCTACGCCGGTATCTTACTGCATGCTGTGGCATAGCGCGACTGCGATTTGAAAGCCTAGCCCTTATCGGGAGCTGGGCTTACTGCCCCCCAATGTTGATGGCCCCCTACTGACTGGGACTCCTCGTGCATTGGAGCTGGGTGCCCTGTGAGCAGTGTTGAACTAATCCAATATCAGCTGCAGCTGCCATGGAGAACCATCTCCTGCCCTGCTTCATGGTGGATGCCCATATGCATTCCCGGGGATTTTGCAGGGACCTCTTCACTGGGGAGGGTCTTGTACAGGGGCTGATTTTTATCCAGCACCCTACATCTGCTCCCTGATCTGGCTATCCCATCCTCTCACTCCATGGATACGTGTTCCCTTTGACTGGGCTGTGCCTCGTGTCCCCATGGACAGTGCTGCTCATCCCCATGTACAGTTCAATCCCTTTGGTTCTTCCCCCGTCTGCTGAGCCCCATCACCGCTTCTGTAGCATACCACTTCCATCCCGGTTGTGTAATCGACCAGCTCCATCCCATTTTGAGCGGGTAGGGATGTGTGAACGTGGTTTGGAAGTTTGGGGTTTGGACTGAACTCAGGGTGTTCGGCCCATTCGCGAACACCCTGAATCCGAACCGCCCGCCCCCCTGCCCAAAATGATTGAATAAAGTTCAGGCTCCAGACACATTTGGGAGGGGGGAGGGGGGCAGGGAGGAACCTGGTTTTCCCTCCCCCCTCCAGGCTCTGCAGGTGGAAGAGGTGCTGGGGAGCACCTCCCCCCAACCCAGGCCAGCCTGGGGATTGCTTTTTTTAAACCCCCCCAGCCCAGGAATTGCCCTACCTGGTGGTGCCAGGGCTCCAGTCCTGGGTCTGGTGGTGGCAGCAGCAGCAGGTCTGGTAGCAGTGGCTTTCTGTAGCACTTCAGGTTGCTACTAAGCCTTCCAGGTCAAACTGGGAGGCCTAGCAGCAGCCTGAAGCACTCCGGAGCACCACAGCCATCGGATCCGCCGGACCCGCCGCCGCTGCCGCTGCCACCGCCACTGTCGCTGCCAAACCCGGACCCCAGCCTACCTGGTTTGACCCAGAAGACCTAGTAGTGGCCTGAAGCACTTTGGAATGCTGTCACTGCTGTACCTACTGCCGCTGCCACCACCGGACCCAGGACTGGAGCCCTGGCACCACCAGGTAGGGTGATCCCTGAGGTGGGGTTGGTTAAAAAAATTCCCAGGCTTGACAGGGTGGGGGGGTGCTACCCAGTGCCCCTTCCACCCACACAGACTGGAGGGGACAGGGAAAACCTCCCCCCTTCCCAAACAGGTTCGCCCCGACAAATGGGTTTGGCCCTAACGGGCAGAACTCAATGGTTTCGGGTTTAGTCAAACCCCAAACGGGCCTTACCCCAAAACTCCCAAGGGTTCGCACATCCCTATGAATGGGTACATCATTGCCCCATCTGATGGTTGACTGGCATTCCAAAATGCCTTTGATCGCTCATTGCCTGGCCTCTGTGGGCCCATTCCCCCCTCCCCCTTCACTCATAAAGACCCTGGCCTACACTGTTACTTTTACTGTGCTTTTGACTGAGTACCATTCCGAGTACCCCTCACAGGACTGCATCCATCCCTGTGTGTATGGTTGTGTGTTCTTTATCCTGGGGTGTCCTTGCAAAGGTGCTCCAGTAGTTACTGGACCCATACTATTAATGCTTTTTGGGACATGCCCTTGGTACCACTTAGGGATATGCAAACAATGACAAAATTTGGACATTTGGACATTTGGACTAAAAACTTAGTTCTGGTTCGTGGGTTCGGTTCTCTGGAGTTCAGACCCCCCCCCCCCAATTTTCAGAAAGTTTGGTCCTGCCAGGAGGCTTGGGGCACTCCAGGGACTCCCAGGGGTGCCTGTGGTGTCATGACAGACCATCAGAGACCCAGCAGCAGCAGCAGCGGAGACTGGGAAGGCTTGGTGCTTGGTACCATGGGTTGCCTGCAGCGGCAGAGGTTGGGAAGGCTTGGGGCTTGGTGACTGCCACCCATAGTTGGCTGGGCATTGCAGGCTGTCAGGCATCGGTGGGTCTCAGACAGTCAGCCATGCCCCAATGGGAATCGGGAAGGCACCCCGGGGGCGAAGTGCCGGGCCTAAGTTCTTCTGAAGAAGGGAAAGCCTTTAAAAGTCCTCTTCTTTACCCTGCAAAGAGGTTGGATACACAACAGCAATTGGAACTGCATACCCCAAGCCTAGTTCCCATACAGGTTCCTTCTCCTGTGAGCTCCCTGAATGGTAGCCATCTGGTTTAGAACTGGGAAAGCTGAAATGCAGAGAGGGCAAAGGAATTCTAAACCAGGAATTAGAACTGGGGTCTCTTGATTCCTGTCCTGTCCTACAAATGAGCAATGCTGCTGTCCACCAAAAAGCTGCTGAAAGCAGATGTTCTGCTGGGCTGCCCATCTCTGCCTGCAGGCCATGACAACACACGCAAACCTGCTTTGAGCACTGGCAGGCACTACACTAGCCAGGTCACTCCTGCTGTGATGTTGACTAGAACAGGAGAACCCAGCATAGAGCGAACAGAACTTGAGGCCTGCCAGCCTGCAATGCCTGGCCAAGTAGAAGTGCCAGTCACCAAGCCCTGGCCGGGCCTCTGTCACTGCTCCACCGATGCCTGGCAGCCTGAAATGCCCATCCAAGTAGTGTCTGCTGGTGCCCAAAGTGGGGTTGCATGTGTTGTCATGGCCTGCTGGCAGAGACCCAGCAGCAGCAGCAGCAGCAGCAGTAGCAGCAGCAGCATCGGCAGCAGCAGAGGCCGGGAAGGCTTGGGGCTTGGTGGCTGGCACCCATAGGGGCAGGGCATTACAGGCTGGCATTGGTGGAGCAGCAGCAGAAGCCTGGCCAGGGCTTGGAGTCTGGCATCCCTACTTGGCCGGGCATTGCAGGCTGGCATCGGTGGAGCAGTGGCAGAGGTCCGGCCCAGGCTTGGTGGCTGGCACCCCTACTTGGCCAGGCATTGAAGGCTGGCAGGCCTCCAGTTCTGCTCACTCTATGCTGGATTCTCCAGTTCCAGCCATGATGGCTGGGCATTGCAAGCTTCCAGGCATCAGCAGAGCAGCAGCAGAGGCCCGGCCAGGGCTTGGTGACTGGCACCCATACTTGGTGGCTGGCACCCCTACAGAGGAATGCCGTTGCGGTGTGGGTGTTCTTGGAGATAGTTGGACATATGCAGATTCAGAAGAAGCAGCAGTATGAGTGGAGCTGGCAGAATACTAGAGCAGAAATGCACGTGCAATTCATGTTTATGGATATTATTTGCATATACAGAGTGCACTGAATTAATTACCAAAATTATATTTGAATATTTGGCTGTTTTGTTTTGGTCAGGATGTAGATGTGACAGAGAAAAGGAGCACGAGGAGGAGTAGTCAAACATTTATTTGGTTGGTTTGAAATAACCAGAGATTAGCTGAGGATTCCTTTAGGATAGCACAGAATTTCAATTCAAATGTATTTTTATCAGGTCACATACAGTTATTGCTAACCAGATGGACTGATATTTCTATGAATGGATGCTGTTTATTTCAGGAGCACTGCGAAAGAGGCAGAGTGACCCACATTATATCAGAAATTTAATTATGATTTTGAAGTGTCATGGGGTTAGCAAAGCCCTTTCTAATGGTAAAACTATACTTTGGACTGTAAAATAAAATGCATGACAGCACACTTATTATGATTGTTATCACCTCAGAAACTTCATAGGGAAATAAATGCTGGATTTGTGAACACAATTTCAGTTGTGTATTCTTACTTATTTGAAACTTTGATCCTGGGTTAACTAAAGAAAGTGAGTCTGAAACCTTGCTTGACTTTACATCATGTAATCTGGTATCTCAGTCCTTTTTACACATATAGCCAGGCAAGGATTCAGTTAGGCAGCATTAACTTGGCAAGCCAATTACACAAATTATTCTTTTGGCCAGAGCCTCTCTCAGTACCCAACACTTTCACTGGAGTTTAGTCAGGACCCCTGCCAGTAATATTCCCTATGTGAGACTTCTCTCTGTTTCCCTGTACTCAGGGATGTAGCTAGGTGGGAATGGGACGTGGGGTGTTTTAAAAGAGCATGGTAATGGTGGTGATTGGGGTCCATGGCTGCTGAGTGGCACTGCTGCAGAGCACCCACTCAGATGAAGTGTTTGGAGAGGGATTCAATTGGGTGGCTCCCACCGTTGCTACCCCAGCAGCAAGTCACCATGCACTCCATCTGCCATGGACCATGGGGGAGGGGGAAGCACACTGGGCTGGCCTTTGCAATTGACATGTCCCCGACTGGTGTGAGCCCTGGGGAACCCAGGCTCCCCAGTGCTCCTGGCTAGTTTTTCTGAGGCAAGGTCCTCTGCCCACAGTGCCTATGTGCAGCAGACCTGTCTGCTGATATGGCTACCTGCCCCAGTTCATGTGGGCAGAGGGTTCGTGGCTGCCCATTGTCACAGAGCTATTTGGCTTACCCCACATGGAGAACTCTGGACTTCCTGGCAGTGCTCCATGTGTGGCCATGAGTGGGTGCTCTGTCGCTCTTGGCAGCACACATTCCCCTGCTAGTGCATCCCTCTTCAGACTAGTGCTGCAACTCTGTCATCAGTTTTCCTCAGAATTTACAGAGGGCTGGGCTATTTGGCCTTGGTTTGCTGAGGACTGAATTTTTCAAGACTTGCTAAAGAAATTTGATACTCGACCAAATCTTAGCTGAGTGCCAGGAGGGGTGGCAGGGGGCAGTGAGTGGAGTTAATAGTGTAGCTGGGGCCAGGGGAGATGGGGAATAGCCAGTGTAGTCCTATTCCTTCTATGGGAAGGAGGTACCTAGCAGGGGCTCATGGCTGGGATACTTAAGGAGGCTGGGGGCCTAGTGGTGGGTCAGAGCTAGTGTACGTACCCTCCAGAGGGGGTTCTGTGGCACATTGCCTGTTCCTGGGATGGTAAGTTAAAAGAAAGAAAACTAGGTATACCCAGTAGGGCCTAAATCACCCCTTCTGAGCATGCTCAGACTTTTCCAAGATGGTACTTGCAGTGTCAGCTTACTGTGGGTGACATCTTGGATGTGCCCAGCCAATTTTTCTGAGCATACCCAGAACCAGCTGGCCACATACAAAATGGCAGCTGCGGCATGCTGACGCTGCTAGCACCATCCTGGAAAGGTCTGGCATGCTCAGAAGAAGCCATTCCATCCCTTCTGAGTATACTAGGTATGTGCGAATAGAACGGGGTTTGGATGTTTGGCTGTTTGACTGTTCAGTCTGAAAACTTAGTTTGGGTTTGTGGGTTTGGTCCTGCGGAGTTTGGACCCCCCGAATGTTCTGAAATTTTGGCCATGGCAGAGACTTGGGGTGCTCCAGGGGTGCCCGTGGGAGCATGGCAGGCCATCATAGACACAGCAGCAGCAGAGACCAGGAAGACTTGGGGCTTGGCATCCCAGGTTGCCCAGGCAGGTAGACTCAGCACTTGGCCCTCGGGGGTGTCCGTGAGGGCATGGATGGACATCTGTGACCAAGCGGCAGCAGCAGCAGCAGAGGTCGGGAGTTGCAGGCTGCCAGGCATCGGTGGAGCAGCAGCAGAGGCCCAGCCAGGGCTTGGTGACTGGCACCCCTAATTTTTATTTATTTATTTATTTTCTAGATTTTTACCCCGCCCCTCCTGAGAACAGCTCAGGGCGGCTTCAAACAATAAAAAAATACATGGAAAATACATATAAAACAATTTAAAATGCATCAAAAATACAATTCAGATATTAAAACAGGGCCCGGAAAACATTAAAACAATAAATTTTTACAACTTCGCCGGAATGTCAACAGGCTTGGGGCCAGGCAAGCTTCCTCCAGAAGGGAGTTCCAGAGGTGCAGCCCGGCCACTGAGAATGCCCTCTCCATTGTGACCCCCCGCTTAACACGGGGGACCTCCAGGAAGGCACCCCCAGCCCACCGAAGGAGCCGCTCTGGGGCGCAGAGGACGAGGCAGTTCCTGAGGTACGAGGGGCCCAGACCATGAAGGGCCTTCTGGATCAACACCAAGACCTTGAACCTAGCTCAGCATACTATTGGCAACCAGTGCAGAGTCCATATCACAGGTGCAATGTGCTCCTGACGACCTGTCCCCGAAAGGAGATGGGCCGCCGCATTCTGCACTAGCTGCAGCCACTGAACCAGGAACAAGGGAAGCCCAATGTAAAGCGTGTTGCAGTAGTCCAGCCTCGAGGTGACGAAGGCATTGATGAGGGAGGCCAGGTCCAGGCTGGAGACGAATGGACGCAGCCTCCACACCAGATGCAAGTAGCAGAAAGCAGCCTTCGCGACTGCCTCCACCTGCCGCTCCAGGTGGAGATCCGCATCCAATATCACCCCCAGACTCCAGACCTGCTGAGCTATAGGAGGGCAAACCCCCCCAATCAGGGGGACCACTACCTTCCTCGCTCTCCCCACCAACATCACCTCCGTCTTATTGGGGTTGAGCTTCAGTCTGCTTTGCCACATCCATTCCGCCACGGCCTCCAAACACTGGGATAGCAACTAGACAGCAAGGTCTGGGTCAGTTGAAAAAGAGAGGTACAGCAGAGTATCATCAGCATATTGGTGACATCGCACCTTGAACCCTCTCACAACCTCCCCCAAGGGCTGCATATATACATTAAATAATAATGGAGACAGAATGGAACCCTTCAGAATGCCGCATGATAAAGCGTGGGGGCATCATCCCCCAGCACCACCCGCTGGCTTCTCCACAAGAGGAATGAACGGAACCATTCAAGAACAATTCCATCCAGACCCCCCAGGTCACACAGCCATCTCAACAGCAGCCCATGGTCCATGGTATCAAAAGCAACCAAGAGATCTAGCAGGATGAGAAATGTCGAACATCCTGCGTCCATCTCCCAGTGGAGGTCGTCGACCAAGGTCACCAATGCCATCTCAGTGCCATAGCTGGGGCAGAACCCAGATTGAAACGGGTCCAGGAAACAGATACTATCCAGATGCACCTGGAGCTGGAGTGCCACCTCCCGCTCAATAACCTTCCCTAAAAAGGGAATGTTAGAGACAGGTTGGTAACTGGTGAGCGTATCCACATCCAAAGATGGTTTCTTCAACAGGGGGCTCACCACAGCCTCCTTGATGCTGGGCGACAGCCTCCCCTGCAGCAAGGACGCGTTCACTACCCTCGCCAGCACCGTCCCCAACGTCCCCCTGGAGGATTTCACCAACCAGGATGGACATGGATCGAGTTTGCAACAGATGGCCCTCACAGACCCCAAGAAGTCCGCCGCATCAGCCGGCATCACTTCCTGAAACTCACCCCACAAAGCTGGACCAAATGGGGCCTCCATCACCTCGCGCTGTCCCCCTACTGCCCCTAATCCAGCGTCAAAGTCGCTGTGAATCTGAGCGTTCTTGTCTGCGGAGTAGGTGACAAATTCCTCACAGCGGGCCTGGGACAAGTCCCCGTCCAACGGAGGAAGGCCGGACTGACCAGCCCCTGCACCACCTGAAACAGCTCCGCCGGGCGTGACTTCGCAGATGCTATGAGGACAGCAAGGAACTCCTTCCTTGCTGTCCTCACAGCCTCAACATAGGACTGCAAATGGACCCTATGGAGAAGTTGGTCAGAGTCAGATCAAGTCCGACGCCAGCGTCGCTCCAGCCTCCTGCCTTCTTGTTTCATACACCGCAGACCTTCGGTAAACCCAGGGGCCCAGCGGTGATGAGACTGAGGCAGAGGGCATCTTGGGGCCACCCTGTCAATGGCCTCCTCCAGCAAGCTGTTCCAACGCTCATCGACAGAGTGACCGTCCAGGTCCAAGGTAAACTCCCTCATGACTTCTTGGAACCACTGGGGTTCCATCAGCCTCCGAGGGCAGACCATCCTAACTGGTCCCTTCCCCTTCTGGAGGGGGTGTGCTGAGAGACTGGCCTGAAGGAGATAATGGTCCATCCATGACAATGGCACTGCCCAATTCTCCCCCACAACCGGACCCCCTGCCTCAAGGCCAGAACCGAAGATCAGGTTGAGGGTATGCCCCCCTCCAATAATTGGAAGGGCGTTGCAGGCTGGCATTGTACTTGACTGAGCTCAAGAAGCTCTCCTGCAAATTGGGCAAGCCTTGCCTGGTGGTGAATCTCATGAACACCCAGCCCCTGCCCACTGGTGCACTCATCCGAGCTAGGCCTGTCTACAAGAGGGAGGAGAAAGTGGCTGATGTGCAGTACCAGCAGCAGCAGCAGACACTGGAATTCCAGGGCACAGTAACTGCGGCTGGCACCCCTGCTTGTCCAGGTATTGCAGGCTCACTTGCATCGGTGGAGCAGCGGCAAAGGTTTGGCCAGGGATCATTGACTGGCACCCCTACTTGACCAGGCATTGCAGGCTGTCTGGCATCAGTGGAGTATTTACAGACAATGAAGTGGAACGACAGCCCTCCCTGCCTGGAACATAGGTCCCAGAACCCTGATGGTGTGTCCTGTGGCTGGAGTGGCTGGCTATTTCTTGATGCAGTGGATTGATGGCTCCCTGTGAGTGGAATGACAGCCGCAGAACCATGAGGTTGGGTCCTAGTGCTGAAGTGGCAGTTTCTGGATGACGTGGATGGACAGCCCTCCCTACCTGGAATGTAGACCCCAGAACCCTGATGATGAGACCTGGGGTTGGACCTGGAATGGCTGCTTTTTGATGTCGAGTATAACACCGGGTATAACACCTAAATCTATCTAATCTAAATCTATCTAATTGAAACTGTGGAGGTAAATGTGTGGAAAGAAATGGGTGAAATAGAAGGAGGATGGCAATGAATTGGGAGGAACACAAACTGCTGGGAAAGGGAGAGTTTTGAAAACGCCTGCTGACTGGATCAGTGGCTAGCTAAGAATTAATTGGAAGGGGGGAGGACAATTACTTTTGTTACGTTACTTGCATTGGCATAGCAGCGGCAGAGGCCTGGCCAGGGCTTGGTGGCTGGCACCCCTACTTGGCCAGGCATTGCAGGCTGACAGGCATCGGTGGAACAGTGGCAGAGGCCCGGCCAAGGCTTGGTGGCTGGCACCCCTACTTGGCCGGGCACTGAGGGCTTGCATCCTACTCGCCGGATTTGAACAAGCTATTCTGCCAGTTGGTCAAGCCTTGCCCGGTGGTGAATCACATGGCCACCCAGTAGCAGACATAGGATTGCCAGGGCACAGAACCCATGGCAGAGACAGCAGAGGCAGCATTGGCAGCAATGGTAGACTTTGGATTGCCCAGTAGAAGAACTCATGGCACAAACATCAGAAGCAGCATTGGCAGCAGCGGCAGACATTGGATTGCCTGGGCACAGAACCCATGGCATAGACAGCAGAGGCAGCATTGGCAGCAGTGGCAGCAGTGGCAGACATTGGATTGCTAGGGCACAGAACCCAGGGAACAGACAGTAGAGGCAGCATTGGCAGCAGCAGCAGACATTGGATTTCCTGGGCACAGAACCCATGGCACAGACAACAGAGGCAGCATTGGTAGCATCGTCAGTCATTGAATTGCCCTGACACAGAACCAATGACACAGACAGCAGAGGCAGCATTGGCAACAGCGGCAGACATTGAATTGCCGGGGCACAGAACCCATGGCACAGACAGCAGAGGCAGAATTAGCAGCAGCAGCAGACATTGGATTGCCCGGTAGCAGAACCAATGGCACAGACAGCACAGGCAGCATTAGCAGCAGCAGGTATTGGATTGCGAGGGCACAGTACCCATGGCACAACAGAGGTGGCAGCAGCAGCAGCAGCATGGATTGAGTGGCCAGGGCACAGAGTCCGTGGCACAGCAGAGGCGGCATGAGCAGCAGACATTGGATTGCCTGGGCACAGAACCCGTGGAACAGCAGCAGATGGCAGCAACAGGATTGCGTGGGCACATTTGGATTTGCCAGGGCAGAGCACCCATGGACCAGCAGACAGCAGCAGTGGGATTTCCGGGCCAGTGGGGAACATCATCCAGGGTTGCCTGGGCAGGCAGACAGGCACCTTGGCATGCGAGGCAGGCAGGCTGGGGCAGGGTTTCAGCTTTGCCCACAGGGTGGACAGACAGGCAACGTGGGATGAGCAGAAGACAGACTGTGGCAGAGTTTGATCTTGGCAACCTGGGTGGGCGGGCAGAAAGGCAGCATGGCATGAGAAGAAGGCAGGCTGAGGCAGGGTTTGATCTTTGCAACCTGGGCGGGTGGGCAGACAGGCAGCGTGGCATGAGAAGAAGGCAGACTGAGGGAGGGTTTGATCTTGGCAACCTGGGCAGGTGGGCAGACAGGCAGCATGGCATGAGCATCAGATCGCTGACTAAGGCAGGATTTAATTTTGGCCACTTGGGCAGGCGGGCAGATAGGCAGCGTGGCATGAGCATCGGAAGGCTGGCTGAGGCAGGCTTTGATCTTGGCAACCTCGGCAGGCGAGCAGACAGGCAGCGTGGCATGAGAGGCAGTAGGGAAGGCAGACTGGGACCTTCGCAGGGCACTCAGATAGGCTGGCGAAGACTGTACAGCACGCGCAAGAGAAAACCAGTCAAATAGGTGGGCCGAGATCGTCTAGCCAGAGGCTGACTGGTAGGCTTACAGCTTCCCAATGCCAACCTGCATCATGAGGTCAGTCAGATTGTCCGGCTGAGGCCATCTAGTCAGAGAAAGAGAGAGGCAGGGCAGGCACCGGGCATTGGAAGGGGGACAGCACCTCAGCAGCAGCAACCCAGATTGAGGAGGAGCCCCGTCCAAAGACTTCCCCTGGCATGGGATGGCGTGTGCCACTGCACCATCAATCCATGTCCAGGGGCACCTCGTGGAATCCCAGCAGCGGAAGGTTCACCTTTATAAAAAGCAACTACTCCACTAACTTGGCCCCCAGTCTCAGGTGGTGCAGTGAGCAAATGCCCCCTGCCATGGAGAACACCCACTCACTGGGGACACTCATTGGTGGGAAGAACAAGAGACCCTTGGCCACTTTAGACAGGGCAGGCCACCCGTTGGTGTTGCCGGTCCAGTAGGCCAAGGGATCATTGCTGGATTCTATGCATTGCTCCTCCTCCAGGTAGCTCTCCACTGCTGATAAGGTGCTGTTATACGCCCTCATACAACTCTGCCTGGGCACCACCTCCACCACTGCCCTCAGCCACGCTGCCTGCCCTGCTGTGCATGAACCCATGCTCGCCAGAGTGCCCTGCACATACGAGCTGCTGCTGGCAATAGGGGTGCTGCTGCTGCTCAGCCTGCTGCTGCTACTGCTACTGCTAGGGCTGGGGTTAGGTATAGATGCCGCTGGCTGAAAGGGGTGGCTGCTCCCACTCCCACCATCCCGTAGACATAAGAAATTCCAGCCCCCAAGCCCCAAGCCTTCCCAGCCTCTGATGCTGCTGCTGGGTCTCAGACGGCCAGCCCTGGTGCCATGGGCACCCCCAGGGGCCAAGTGCCAAGCCTGCCTGCCCGGGCAACCCGGGGTGCCAAGAACCAAGCCTTCCTGGTTTTTCTCCTGCTGCTGCTGCTGCTGCTGGGTCACATCACAGGTTGCTACCTGACAACCCCGGTGATCCTGAACACAACCTGCCATGCTGCCACAGGCACCCCTGGGGGTCCCTGGAATTCACCAAGCCTCCCACCAGCGCCGAACTCCGTCGAACGGTCCAAACTCTGCCGGATCGAACCTACGAACCCAAACTAGGTTTTTAGTCCGAACGCCCGAACACCCAAGCATCCGAACTCCATTCTGTTTGTACATCCCTACTGAAAATGCCTGCTGACAGGATCAGTGGCTAGCTCAGAAGGAATTAGAAGGCATGGAGGGCAATGACTTTTGTTACTTGCTGCACCCACTTTACCACAAGCCCCATTGGCTCTGCACAGCCTAGCCCCATGCCAATCGCAGACTGCAAAGTCAGTGGTCTGAGGAAAAGAGGAATGGTGATTGGGCAGGCTGGCTGCTAGTCCAAGCCTTTCCACCTCTGGTGCCAGGAAGTCTGCTCCTCAGCTACCCCCCATCCCAGGTCTGCCAGCCTGTTTTTTCCAGCCTGAAGGCACCCAAACTCATCCGAACAGGGACAAATTGTTCAGGGCTTCAGGCATTCGGTTCGTACATTCAGTTCCTTGAGTTCGGGCTGAACTTCAAATGTCAGAACCACGTTCGCACATCTCTAGTACCACTGTTGTGGTACTGTGAGTCAGTGTTCTAGGGTTCACGGATGTAGTCCAAGTGTACAGAGCTGTGGGTTATGATTTGCTGTGTGGCTGGGCCCAGGGGGGTTGTGTTCAGGATCACCGGGGTTGTCAAGTAGCAACCGGTGATGTGTCTCGCGGACCCCTGGGGGTTCACTCCTGGATTGTGGGTTTGTCCTGTATGGTGGTGGTGGCCCATCGCGTCCTAATGAGTGCACACTCCTTGCTCTGTTGGTTCCCTCCTGGTGGCGGGTGACCCTCGGGGGCAGGGGAGCTGGCTCTGAGTAGCCCCCAGATATTCCCAGTGGTGTGGCTGTCACCCACCGCGGGTGCTTGGCTGGCCTGTCGTGAGTGTGTTGCCTGTGCTACGGCTGTGATGGGTCTGTCCAATGGCATTGCTCTCCATAGTGCAGACCTCTGGCAAAACAAAAGTTAGAAGTGATTAACTTATCTAAAAGACATTTAACTGATGGAGAATTAAACATATTATCAAAAGGTCTTACGTTTGTTCCCACTAATCTGTATAATAGATATATTGCACAAAAAGAAATAAATGATCTTTTTTGCAAAATAAGACTAAAAAGTTTTTTTTAATGATCCCATCTTATCTGATCTCCTAAGCGGCCTGTGTCAGATAAAATCCACATTCTTTCCTAAGACTAAACAGTTTCCATAACAAATTAATGAATATTCTTAGAAATGTGGTCCACTTAGTTTAAATTGAATTAAAATTACCTATATTTCAATGATATTTGACTCATGTATAATAGAATAGATTAATGTAACTATTCATTATATTTAATGGATAATTTCAGTATGTTTGGGAGGAAATCTTTTGCGGGTTGTTTGAGATTGTTGTAGTTTTGAGATGGTTGTAGTTCTGATTATTATTTACCATTTACAGTCACAGCCCATATAGCTACATTTAAAGATACAAGGGACTATTTACCTTTACTTCAAGAGACTATACATGAATACTGTACCCTGAAGAAGTCACACACATGAGCAAAACGTCAACAATATATTCACATGTTTCTGCTTTTGGGGAAATATTGATAATACATTTACATGCCTCTGTTTTTTTGGACATATTTTTGGTCATCATTGTGCCTTTGTTCTATTGTAAATTTTGCAAATATTATTGCTACCTTTATTATTATTATTATTATTATTATTAAACATTTATAAAGCGCCAGTAGTAACCTGGCGCTGTACAGAACATACAATCAGATGCGGTCCCTGCCTGTGGCTTACAATCTAAAAGACAAGGAGGGGGAGACAAGGAGAGGGGACAGCGGGAGAGACATGGGAGAAGACAAACAAACATTCAGGCGGATGCGAAGTCTCAGGTGCGTGTACTTGGCTTGGTTACAAGGTGGTCGGTAGCAGCAGTCAGCAGAGGAGGGCTGACAGTAAGAGCAAGGGGAAAGACTAGAGGGCATTGGGAAAGGCAGCATGGAAAAGGTGGGTCTTGAGGAGGGATTTGAAGGAGCGGAGGGAGGAGGCGAGGCGGACGTCGGCAGGGAGGGAGTTCCAGGCATGCGGGGCAGCGAGGGAGAAGGGACGAAGGCGGTTGGGCGAGCAGGAGAAGCGAGGGAGAGCGAGGGAGGGGACAGCGGAAGAGCGGAGAGCGCGCGCAGGAGCGCGTAGGGCGATTAGGTCCGAGAGGTAAGGGGGAGCTTGGTCATGGAGCGATTTGAACGTGAAAACCAGGAGTTTGAACAGGATACGTTCAGGAAGGGGGAGCCAGTGAAGGGAGAGGAGGAGAGGCGTCACATGGTCGAAGCGACGGGCAGAGTGAATGACCTTGGCGGCAGAGTTTTGGATCGCCACAAGGGGGGACAGGTGGGAGCGAGGGAGGCCAGCAAGGAGGAGGTTGCAGTAGTCGAGGCGAGAGATAACCATGGCATGAACAAGGATTTTGGCCGAGGAGACAGATAGAAAGGGGCGAATGCGGGCAATGTTGAGGAGAGCGAATCGGCAGGATTTGGCCACAGAGTCAATGTAAGGTTTAAAGGAGAGGTGCGTGTCAAAAATGAAGCCCAAGCTGCGGGCACGGAGAACAGGACGGATGGTGACCCCATCAATGCAGACGGTCAGGTCAGAGGGAGAGGAGGGGGAGGGAGGAAAAATGAGGAGTTCAGTCTTGGCCATGTTCAGTTTGAGTTGGCGTCGGGACATCCAGGCGGAGATATCAGAGAGGCAGTCGACGAGGCGTGAGCGGACAGAGGAGGAGAGAGAGGGGGTAGAGAGATAGAGTTGGGTGTCATCAGCATAGAGATGGTATTGGAACCCGTGGGAGGCAATAATTTCACCAAGGGACCGGGTGTAGATAGAGAAGAGGAGAGGGCCAAGGACAGAACCTTGGGGAACCCCAACCGAGAGGGGAAGGGAGGGGGAGGTCGACTCGGGGAGGGAGACATTAAAGGAGCGGTCAGAGAGGTAGGAGGAGAACCAGTCAAAGACAGAGCCACGGAAGCCCAAAGAGTAAAGGGAGTCCAAGAGGAGCGAGTGGTCGACAGTGTCAAAGGCGGCAGAGAGGTCAAGGAGGACAAGAACGGAGTAGTGGCGCTTCGATTTAGCGACAAGTAGATCATTGGTGATCTTGGCCAGGGCAGTTTCAGTAGAGTGGAGGGGGCGGAAGCCGGACTGGAGAGGGTCGAGGGAGGAGTTGGCAGAGAGGAGGTTCAGGCAGCGGGAGTAGACGACACGTTCCAGGAGCTTCGAAGCAAAGGGAAGGAGGGAGACCGGCCGGTAACTAGAGGGATCGAAAGGGTCCAGGGTAGGCTTTTTGAGGATGGGGGAGACAGTGGCATGTTTGAAGGCAGAGGGGAAGGAGCCTGTGGAAAGGGAGAGATTGACAACATGCAGAAGGGGGGGAGCGACAGTGGGAGCAATAGAGGTCAGGAGGCGGGAGGGGATCGGGTCAAGGGGGCAGGTGGAGGGGTTGGATGAAGAGAGAAGAGCAGAGATTTCCTGGAGAGAGGCAGGAGGGAAGGATGCGAGGAGGGAGGGGGGCGGGGGAGGGGGCGGGAGGGGAGCGGGGGGCGGAGGGGGGCGGGAGGCAATATCCCGACGGATCTTGTCAATCTTGGAGGTGAAGAACGACGCAAGATCCCGAGCAGCAAGGGAAGAGGGCGGGGGAGGGCAGGGGGGTTTGAGAAGGGAGTCGAAAGTAGAGAAAAGGCGGCGAGGGTCGCGGGAGAAAGATTCGATCCTAGAGGCATAATAGCGCTGCCTAGCTAGGGAGATAGCCGAGGAGAGGGAGGAGAGGGAGAATTTGTAATGGAGGAAGTCAGGGAGGGAGCGGGATTTGCGCCAGAGGCGTTCGGCAGCCCGGGCGCAGGAGCGGAGGTAGCGGATGGCAGGGGTAAGCCAGGGGCGGGGGTCGAGGGGGCGGACGGGGCGAGCAGAGGGGGGGGCAAGAGAGTCAAGGGTCGAGGAGAGAGAAGCGTTGAGAGCAGAGACAGCAGAGTCAGGGGAGGAGGAGGCGAAAACGGGGGGGAGAAGGGGGGAAAGATGTGCGGCAAACTCCGAGGGAGTAAGGGCCTGCATATTGCGGAAGGGGCGCATAGAGGGGGAGGCGGAGGGGGGTCGGTGGGAAAGGCTGAAGGAGCCGAGGAAGTGATCAGAACTAGGGAAGGGGTCAAAGGAGAGGTCAGTTAGAGAACAGTTTCGAGTGAAGACGAGGTCGAGGGAATGGCCGTCAGTATGAGTGGGGGAGTCGGTCCAGAGTCGGAGATTAAAGGAGGAAGCGAGAGAGAGAAAGCGGGAAACAGAGGGGGCGGAGGGCGTGTCAACGTGAATGTTGAAATCACCAAGGATAAGAGTGGGGATATCATCGGAGAGGAAGAAGGTGAGCCAGGATTCAAAGTCCGGGAGGAAAGAGGAGAGGGAACCCGGGGGGCGGTAGATGACAGCAACCCGAAGGTGTAGAGGGGAGTATAAGCGCACAGAGTGGGCCTCAAAGGAAGGGAAGGAGGGGGAGGGAGGAGGGGAGAGGGTTTTGAATTGGCAGTGCTTAGCAAGGAGTAAGCCCACACCACCACCCAGGCCCTCAGGGCGGGGGCGGTGAGAGAACGACAGGCCCCCGGAGCATAGAGCGGCCGGGGTAACAGAGTTGGAGGGCGTGATCCAGGTTTCTGTAAGAGCAAGGAGTTGAAAGGGGCGAGAGAGGAAGAGATCGTGGATGAAGGGAGCTTTAGCCACGGACGAGCGGCAGTTCCAGAGGGAGCAGGAAAAAGGCAATTGGTGTTTGGGAAGGCACGGGATGCGGATGAGGTTGGGGGATGGGGAACGGCCTGGTTTGCGGGGTGTGAGCCATGCACTGGCCTCGTATTGGCCACAATGGTCTGTGGAACACCTGGGTGTCGCGGGTTTGGGCCTAGGGGGAATGGGTAAGGGGGGATGAGGGGGGGAGGGGGGATGGGCGTGGGTGAGAATAAGGGGTAGGTTGGCTGGAGAAAGGCCGCTGGTGATGGAAGAGGGAGAAGGAGGGTGTGTGTGAGAAAGGCTAGAAGGAGGGCGGTGATAGAGGGCGAGGAGCTGAGGGAGGTATAGGGAGGCATCATAGGTCCTCACTCCGGCCTCACAACGGCCACAAAACGGCCAGCGCCCTTCGGGGGCGGGCGTGCACCTTTGGCTTGTGACTGTGGGGTGGGGCCCTGCTCACCTGGAGGAGATGAGCGCTGCAATGGCTGCTGGGGGCTTCTGGGCGCTGCAATGGTTGCTGGGGGCTTCTGGGGGCGGGCGTGCACCTTTGGCTTGTGGCTGTGGGGTGGGGCCCTGCTCACCTGGAGGAGATGAGCGCTGCAATGGTTGCTGGGGGCTTCTGGGCGCTGCAATGGCTGCTGCTGTGATATACCTGTGTTATATTAACGGTGTGTATATTACTTGATACTTGTTCTACTAAGAATATAATTATTTTGTATTTGCACCAACCCTGCTTGTCCTGTTCTTTGTATTTCATAATTTTATTGTATAAATTGGGCTTGATCCTGTATTCCCAGTAATTTTTGCTTTAGTTTACCCTTGGTCAGTTTAATAGCATTTTCCTCCATATATAGAGCATTGTTTTATGTAGCTACTGTTATTATTATACCACTCTATTGTCTTTCTTTGTTGTCATATGATCGCCTAGCAGGAACTGGGTATCTCGATCTCACCCCCCCTTCCTCCTGGAGGTTGTGCTGCAACTTTGACAGACCCCTTGGGGTTGACCCTTGCTTCCCTTTCCTGAGCGTTGTGGCCTCTTGGATGCATGTATTGGCCTCCTTTTTGCCCCCTCTGGCCCTGTTGCACTGTCCCCCTTTCCCTGTGGTCCATTGGGCTGGGTGGCCATTCCCTTGTCTATTGTCCTTGTCCTTTCCCCCCTCCCTGCATTGGTGTTAGTCTCCCCCTCAGCTATGTGCATCCGTGGTTGGCGTTTGGTGGGAAGCTGCTGCTTCGCACCTGGTTGGTGTGTTCTGGGGTTCCCTCCCCCCCAACTGTGCACTCCCAATCCAGCTGTGGTGTGCACTGCCGTGACTGCTGCCGTAACCCCATCTGTCCCATTCCTGGCTCATTGTATCAGGGGCCTTGGGATTGTGTGTGCGGGGGCTTTGCCGGGTAGGTTGGGGGTTTGTGTTCTGGTCCCCTGCTGCTTCGGGGCTTGCCCATTCCCCCAGATGGCCTTTCCTGCTCCCACCCCTCTTCCCCCGTTGGGGTCCCCCCTGCCTCCTTGGGCATGCTGCCATTCCCTATGTGGTTGTGTACACGGTTCTGGTTTGTGAGGAGTCCATGGTGCACAGCTATCTGGCCTGTCTTGGGACTGGCCAGGGGCCACTACATTGTATATCCTGTCATCCCTGCTCCCTCCAACCCCTCCTGCATGGGGTCTGGAGGTTTAGGGACTCCCCACTTCATTTGCCCTCAGTCAGCCATGTTTTCTCATCGCTGTGCTGGGTGGGCTTTCCCCTCCAGTTGGTGTCCTGACTGTCCATGTAAATGTGTTGGGTGTTTGCTCTGTGTTTCCCGGGGTGGGTGTTCGCTTGCTGGGTGTGTGGTGGCCCCTCCCCATCCATCCCACAACCCCGCGCAGCACTGTCCGTGTAAACATCTCAGCATCTCTGGGCATTCGCTGAGTGTGCTCACCCACCCATCTCCACCCACCGGGCCTGCGATGGCATTCTTGTAAAAGGCCATACATTCACAGCACACTCTTAACCCACATACTCATTCATCTGCCGTCACACATACATACACACACAAACCTACCTTTGATAATTACTTGAAGGACAGACAGGGGGAATTCTTGTCACTGCCAGCTGACTTCCATGCATTGGCTGTGCCAGCCAAAAGATGAAGGAGCCAACTTCTTGTGTATTCTTTAGTGATATAATTTTTACTTAACAATATACTCTTTTGAGCCTAATTGGGAAGGGGAAGGTAAAACTAGGGAGAGAGTAATTTGATAATGATTAGAAAAATTATGTGAAAGTTTGTTGTTATGTTTTTTTGAGTTCAAGACTTTGTTTGATTTGGCTCCCACTTAAGTCTAATGTAGTGTGTTGGTCTGCAATTTATCAGTACATAACCTCCTTGAGCACCTGCATGAATGAGGATTGTAAACCCTGTGACTACTTATGATGGCCTAGTTCTGAGGGCTTCACTGCAGCTTTTATCTGTTCCTCATTTCTGTTACTGAAGGATTCAGTATTTGCTGTGGGGCTCCAGCATTTACTGTGGGGCCCAATCTGAATGCTAACAGCATACAACTGTGAAATTGTAATATCTTTGAGTGGTTAAGGAGCAGAAATAACAGAAACTGTAGAAAAGATTTTAAAAACCCATAAATTTCCAACAGCTACTGATGATCACAGGGGAAGATGTGTGTCAAAACTAACTAACTAGATATATCAGAGGGCAGATATTGTTAACGAGGCCATGAGGTTCAGGTACCACAATACATGCTCAAAGAAATATGCAAATACTGAAGGATGAACAAGTTTATTGCTGATGAATCTTGTCATATAAATCAAACTAAGAAAGTTATAGGAGAAATATAATGTATTCCATCTCCTTTCTTCAATGCAAAAATAGCAAAATCGTATGTCTTATGCTTTTATTAGTGGACCATCCACCTTTATTTTAGAAAAATTAAGATACTATGTTTTGTCATAGTTGAATATTCAGCTAACCCATTTTGTAATACTAAATAGGTGGAATCAATTTATGTTGCCAAAAGAGAAGCTTAAATATGCTGATGTTAGACAACAAAAGGTGAAGCATCCAAAATTTCTGGGGCCGATCCCGTGCCCCATGGACTAGTATGCACAGCAGACGCAGTGTGCACGCACATACATGTGCCCTCCAGGAGGGGGCCTACAGCCTGTGCTCAAGCCACATGGTGCACACGTGGAGCATGGGACCGGGCCCACTGGCTACTTCTGAAAATGTAGGTCTTAACCGAGTACCCGACAAAATGATTATACTAATTGAAAAGGCAACACCCAACATGTCAACATCAGGTCCTAACACTATTTGATTAGAGCCCAAAAGGCTACTCTATTTTCTGATTTCCGGTACTGGTTTTCTGACTTCCAGTGCTGCTTTTCCAGTTTTCCCATTGGTAAAACCACAAATCAGTAACACATTAATCATAATTCCCTGTATTTTCAAATAATTGAGTTCCCAGCTCGGTATCGATTGGGCACCCTACATACTGATAGAAATTGGAAGTTTTAGCTGTTTAAAAGACACATTTGTCTCTGTGACAGCATGTTCTGTTGACAAATATATCAGGAAACTACAGTATACTACATGGCCAGGCATTTGGCAGGCAGGGATAGTGTAGCAGGGTGCAGCGTTAGGGTACCACTGGCCCTTTAAGAGAGTTAGCACCAGCCTGGTTACAGGTATGGCAGAAGCCGGGCCAGATATTAAAGTCTGAGCCAAGCTCAGAGCAGGAGATGCCATCAAAGGCGGCAGGATTGGGAGAGAGCTCTGCCTCAGCCGACATGGAGAGAGCTACCAGAGCTGCTTGGGGGAAGCCAGGAAGACTGCTCAGGAGACAGGAGCATGAGTGGGGCTCTGCCTCCACACAAACAACGGCTAAAACAAGAATAGATTTTATTCTTGCAAAAAATTCTTATAAGAATCAAGAATGCGGGTTGAGATGTATATTGGCCCCAATTCAGAGTCTGACAATATCTCTCACTCCCCTCCCCACCGCCTACACCCAGGCTGGTCTCCCAGGCCATAAAAATAGGGGAGGGAGGAGGAAACCATGCTGTTCCCCACCCTGTTTTCTTATTTTATCTGAGCTGGACAGTGCTCTCGTGTGTAAAATGCTGAAAAGCTGTGCTAAGACCGCCTTTTGCTTTCATCTCTCCCCCCTCCCCTCTGGAAGTCCTTTCCAGGTGGGAGGGGGAAAGCAGGCAGGAGGGGGCAGTTCTTGAGCAGTCCATTTTCTAGAAGGGGTCAGAGCACCAGGAGAATCACAGAATCATAGAATCTTATGGAAGGGAGTTGGAAGTGACCTCAGAGATCATCTAGTCCAACCCTCTGCTCAGTAGAAGAAATCCACACCTACAGTTTCCCTGACACAGATGGCTGATCAGCCTCTGTTTGAAAACCTCCAGTGAAGGAGAGCCCACCACCGCTCTAGGCAGTCTGTTCCACTGTCAAACAGCTCTTACCATCAGGAAGTTCTTCCTAATGTTTAGCCGAAATCTAGTTCCTTGCAATATGAACTCATTGGTTCTAGTCCTGCCCTCAGGATCAACAGAGAACAAGTCTGCTCTGTCATCTATGTAATAGCCCTTCAGATAATTGAAGGCTGCTATCATGTCTCCCACAGGCTAAACATACCCAGCTCCTTCAATCATTCTTCATAGGACTTCGTTTTGGGACCCCTGACCATCTTCGTTACTCTCCTCTGAACCTGTTCCAATTTGTCAATGTCCTTCTTAAAATGTGGTGCCCAGAACTGGACACAATACTCCAGAAGATGAGGCCTGACCAGTGCAGAATAGAGTGGAACTATTACTTCTTGTGATCTGGACACTATGCTTCTGTTAATGCAGCCTAAAATTGCATTAGCCTTTTTAGAAGCTGCATCACACTGCTGACTCATGTTCAGCTTGAACTCAATTACAACCTCAAGATCCTTTTCACATGTACTGCTGCCAAGCCAGATACCACCCATTCTATACTTGTGCATTTTATTTTTTTATTACCTACATGCAAAACTTTACATTTATCTCTGTTGAATTTCATTTTCTTAGTTTTGGCCCAGCCATTCTGTCAACATCATTTTAAACCTTGTTTCTGTCTTCTAAGATGTTAGCTATCCCTCCCATCTGTGGGATTTGTGTCATCTGTAAATTCTATTTATTATTATTATTATTATTATTATTATTATTATTATTATTATTATTTATATAGCACCAGCGATGTACCCGGTGCTTTACAAAAAACAAGGATAGACACGGTCCCTG